>MU279895.1:0-58462 GCA_022385655.1 Xylaria intraflava | reverse complement strand
CGGGAGTCTGCCCTCCTCCAAACGGTTATAACCGTTAAGTTGATGATGCGAAAAGACCTACGGAAGTGCTGGTGGTGCGTACAGTCTCCGTAGGCTCCATCCCCGTTTCTACACTACGTAGGTCGGGCTAGCTATTATCCACTAGCCTACCCGACCTGCCCGGCCTAAGGGGTTGGTTCAGTACCATATCCGTTCTGCGTTTGAAAATCCGGAATAGTGTTATACGCCATCAGGTATTCAAAGGATATCATCCCGCCAGAACCGTATATATTTCATCGAATACGGTCGGGCGCGGTTGGCTGTGCAGCTCTAACGTTGCGTTACTGTACGCATAGCGTCAGCCATGGGTTAGGGTACCTTCTACTAAGTAACTAATCGCATCTTACCATGAAGGAAGGTAGCCGTGTAATGTGCCAATTGCACGCAGTACGCACATTGTACCTCAGGAACAGCACAGGACTGCACGCAACGTAAATGTAGATGCGATGTAGTTACTGCCGATTCCGTATATGCGCTACGTCAACGGCATCCAAGCTCAACGCGTTACTTTACAGTAATAATAACGTTTATCTGCCTAGTGCACAGCCTGAGCCGTAGTCGGCATTCAACGGAATTAAGGAAGGCCGCTCTTATGGAAACCCGAGGTGAGCCCCACGGTATTCTGTCGCAGCGTAAGTGTACGGAATAGGTATCTAGAAGTTGTTATCAGCCATCTGGGTCTGCACTGGTAAGGCATCCATCATTGATAGGTACCAGTTATGTAAGGTAGCGTGCCTAATATCCATTCAATCTATCGGCCTGTCGTAAGGCTCGGCCATTCCGCCTACTCAAACACATGGATAGGGGGCTCTAGGCAATTGGCCCCTCTGTATGGCCGGACTCTGTGGCTGGCCGACTCATAAGTCAATTACGTTATATATTTGCAGGACAAACAAGCACATGCTCCAATACAACGAACTCGATGCATTCCCACCCACAGCAGTGTCTACACATTCCGTAGCTCGCGGCTCTTATACAACAAGTTACAAAATGGTACAGCCAGAGTCCAGGTGATAGACATGGATTCTAATATGGAACACGAGCATCCTCCCAGGATACAGTAAGTTCGTCGCTCCACAGCCCAATAACGACAAGTCCGCTTGATGCTGATCTTACTAGTCCGCTCAAGGTGTTTGATGCTGCCAAGTCCCAGGGCAGATATCTATACGCTTGTGCGCCGATGGTGCGATATAGCAAGGTAAAGCAATGCCCCCATGCTATCTCCGGCGGTTTTTTTACGCCATGTTCTTTCTATCCCAACCCCCTCACCCGTCTCGCCATCACGTTGCTAAAGCCGTGACAGCTCGCTTTTCGCCAGACGGTACATCACTATGGCACAGACCTCTGCTGGACACCGATGATTTTGGCGAAGGAATTCAACCGGAATAACTTCGCAAGGGATAGTGATTTGACTATGGCGACTACTGGCCATGAGGTGCCCACTATAGCCCAGTTTGGTTCTAACTCGCCTCTGGAGTTGTCGCGGGCGTCATCGCTCGCCGCGCCCTTCGTCAACGGTGTCGATTTAAATTGCGGTTGTCCCCAGTCTTGGGCATGTGCTGAGACCCTCGGTGCCGCTCTCATGGAAAAGCGAGAGCTTGTGCGCGATATGGTAATCGCCACGAGGCAGCGCCTTAGAGATGATGGATGGGCCGTCGGAAAAGAGACAGATACGGACCACCCGACAGGCAAGGGTAGAAGCGTGAGCGTCAAGATTCGCGTGCATAAGGATCTGAGAAAGACGGTCGACTTCATCACTACGGTGCTAGGAGACGAGCAAAATCGAAACATAGACTGGTTGACAATCCACCCAAGAACACGCCACACGCAATCGAGTGTGCCAATCAATCTAGAGGCCCTGGAATTACTGACTAACATGTTCGGTGATAAGCTGCCCATACTGGTATCCGGAGACGTGTTTACACTCTCGACTCTACCGTACACATCACATTTGCTGGAGCCGCAGCCCACCTTCACCTCTGACGCCACCTTGGAGAGTAGCGGACCTGCCGCAGCCGGCCTTACACGACCACATCTTCCCAAGTTAGCCGGACTAATGTCCGCTCGCGCCTTGCTTGCCAACCCAGCCTTATTCGCGGGCCATGAGACTTGTCCATGGGAGGCCGTTGATGTATTCATGAATAACGTCGCTCGAGCCCCGTTGCCCCTGAAACTGGGTATCCACCATCTGACTGAGATGTGCGGAGCCGGGTTCGGTCCTGATCGAAGCGCATTATTGAGTAAAAAGGAGCGTGTTCGCTTAACCGAATTCGATAACTGGATAGATATTATAGATTTCATCGATGAGGTGAAGAAGACAAGGGGGGGCGAACCCGTCGTACGATATGCTAGGAATTAATAGTCTCAAGCTCACAATCTGGATCCCTCGTTCAACTAACTAAGAGTATTTGAGTGACCTTCAACAAGGTCGCCTGACTTCCAGGGAAGGTACTGCAGCCATTTTCCATTACTTGTTGGGTGGTGCTGGTGCGAAGGGGTTCTAGGATCTAGATACCGTCCCCAGTCACTTGAACCATATCAACATGACGATCTAAACCCCATGACTCACAACCCCGAGGGTAGTGCACTCGTAATACGACCGCGGGAAGATTGTTCGAGCTTCGGGTTCTGACAGGAACGTGATATAAGACCTGGATTGGGGTGATACCATCATGCAAATATCCTCCCTTTCACCCAATGAAAGACGCTGATATGACGACCCTTTCGTACGTCTGTTTGCTTACCTCTAGTCTTTTTCCTCGCCTTAAACCCATCTTTTACTGGTCTCATACTTGCACCGTTCCGTTCGTTTCGAAACAGTGCCCAACCCAACAAAATACGTCCGTATCCCAATATTCAACCATGGCTTCTCTCGTAGCCGAGTACTCCTACATAACCGACCATATCCTTGGATTTCCCACAAGTATCGAGCAAAATCAATATGGCAGCTAGCACAGTCTCATACATGATAACTGATGCTCGCATTTAGCCAGATACCTACCTCAAGGTTATTTTCCAAATATAAAAAAAGCAAAAGAAAACCGCCTTCAGGCGGGAAAGAAACGCTTTGTTTACTTTATTCGCTTACATCGAAACACCCATGGGTTACCTATGTTAGGTTGCCTACCCGTGTTTATAGGTACAGACAAACTACAGTACACCCATGGACTACTCAAGCCAGTGACACTTGTGTGTGGCTTGAGAAGCGTGGAGTCCAAGCTCGAGATAAACTCGTGTTCTTGCCTCCGCCGCGAATCGAACCGGTCCTTGAAGGACGGGGTGGTTAGGTAGTGGTATTTCTACCACTACACCATGAAGCTTGTAAGGACCTGGTAGTGTCGACATTTATATGTTTGATACCACTGCCTGGTCTTCAGCGTGTCCAGATATCTTGATAGACTATGTGCTGCTTATGGTTGCATTGCCTATACCCTACGAGAAGGTGACAGCTACCCCAGATTCTGCAGACCGTAATATTTCTTGTGTGATCTGTTAATATGACGTCGGCACGACGCTTGGAGTGTAGACGCCTCCTATCAGCAGTATCTATCCAAAAGCAACAACGAGGTGTTTGTGTACATGTAGGTATATATATCGTATCACCCGGACAAATGGCCCACGGCCACGCCGAAGTCTCCCTAATTATCCGTACAGGTAAGAAGCGGGCCTACGACGTCCTTACCTCGGTTATGTGTAAGCACGGTATGTAAAAATATCCTCAAGATAAGTATCGCTCGCACATCATTGCAGTCTTTACCGTCAACTTGCTACAATAAAATGCTCTCCTCTATCCCCATTTTGTGTACATTCGCCGCACTTCCGCCTTAACGCTATATATGGTGCCCGCCGACGGCTCACCAACCTAATTGTGCGTTTCTGCCGATCTACTACGCCCGGAGGGCTATCCCTACATGGACATGCCGACGCGGATGTAATTTACCAAGCCCCGGATTAACAACGTGGGGCCTACGCGAACGGTTGGGCTCGGAGGCTTGGCACCCGAAAAGGAGTGATGCCCCTTCAGGATGCAGGCGATCAATATATTAATAATCGCTCACCACGGATATGAACGTCTGTGGTATCGTCTCAGCTAGGGCACTCGACATCTTGAAAAATCCCCCCCAAAAAGAAGATTAGAGAACTTGTAGCAATCAACCAGGGCCCGGGGCCCTACCGAAGGGGGATGGGGATATCTGGGCAGAAAAGGGGTCAGACTTCCGGCTAATAAGTAGGTCCCGGCGGTGCGAACTGGCGGGATGAGGCCCAAACCGTGCAAATGACGTAGTTTGCTGTCGACGTCACCAGGGCCTCTGCGCGTGGCTGTCTGGGCCGGCCGGGAAACGGTGTTATTTCAGACAGATTATCTATATCCTCAGGTCCGCATGATACGGAATGAACTTGCTGCTTCTATGTTGTATTTACTGTGTAGCCGTTATCCATGCCACGATGAGGTACGTGTTCTCGAGCGCGGCCCAATCTGAACGGATATCAGCATGCCGTGGTAGCACGGGGGAGCCAATACCGTCTTTGATATGGTAGCTTCGCGTTCAGTAGGACGGGAATTTAACGGCGTTGGCTTCATTAAATTACAGGCCTGCGCTAACAGCGCGCAGCATGATGGTATGATGGGAGTGAATCAGAAATTCGTGATCCCCGGCGGTGACTGGTGGGAGTCGGACGGACTGTGGATTGAAGCGGATGGCTTTCGTGACTGTCAGACACCGCGTCATATTCTCTCTCAGTAGGCGAGTGGGTGAGTGGAAAGTGAACTGTGCCTGATCTTTGTTGGCCTTGGTGAGTTAGCTACACGAATGAAATCGTCCTGTCCGGACTCCTCGACATGATGGCGTGAGTTCCGCCATGAGTCATTGCCAACAGTTTGAGAGAAGCCGGCGTATGGTACGGACTGATCTCCGAATGTCCACGGACACGTACGTCATGCCATGTACATTGCGTACAGCAAACCGGAGAAATGATATTGAATAGTGAGTACAGACTTCAGACGTAGAAGAACAGTCGCGATGCGGATCTCGTTATTTACAATTTTCACATGTATTTATGTCCCCCATTTTTACAGACTAGGCTCGGTGAAATTTCGTAATTATCTCCTTATTCTACTAGCCCTTTTGGGCTTGCATCTACTTCCATATTACATACGAAATAGGTACCTTAGCAAGCACCTGGGCACTGCCAACTTCAGGCCCCGCATGTATCCGATTCTACTGTGGTGAGGCATTACTCGCGGTCATTTTCGCCTACCTACCTGCCATAGGTAGAGCTGTGGCCGTGGCCGTCTCTTGGCTGGGCATTAGCTACCTTTACTACTGTTACTGCTAGACACCTATGTGGGTAGATCTCGACTCGATTACCCGCGGTTCCATTCCGTCCTTGGATGCCAGAATCCACTTGTAGAATTACCCGCCGCCTTTACAGTCTGTACGCTAGGCATAACAGGCAGATAGAGGTTGAGACCCAAAATAGACCTGAAATTGAATAGCTTAGGTGCACTGCAATATGTAAGGTACGTACGAAGTACTATCGACATGTAAGGGGATTTCGATGTCTCCGGTACCAGGTACCGGCAGCTTAGCGACCTGAAATCTTTCGTTAGTCGGGCAATTTATTTTTATTTATCAATACGGCTGTAAATAGTGTACAGGTAGGAAGGCACTCCGTCTCATAGCGGGTAGGTACCGGCATCTTAGACAGGCAGGTGGGGTGACGTTGGGCACCTGATGTGAGCATGGTGGAAACTGCACCCCCCCTGCTCTGTCCCGAACAAGACCGAACGCAGGGCTGGCCAAACAAGTTGGGTACGGGCTTGCGCCTTCCATGTGAAAGTTTTTATGTCAGAACGCCCCGTCAGCCGCCAATTGCACTGCCTGAGCCCGCTATAACAAGCCCAAGCTGCTGGGCCCCACTTTTCTGCTTCCCATCCCCGGGCCACACAGCGCACACATAATCATTCTTTCTCCTATTGTCCTGCTTCGTGGATTGTTCTCTTCTTCTTCCACCACCGCCATCTGGTGAAACACGGCGCTTCCAACAGGTCTTCACTCGAAACCGTCCGTATTCAGCATCTTTCCCGGACTGCCAATGCATCAGCAAACATATCGCGACAACTTCTATTCGATTTTCTGCCCCATGCTAGCACGACCTATCCAGTCTGCCTACCTTGATTATCTTTGCGACCCACGCGCTGACGCTCAACGCCGCCGAGGCGCCCGCCGTCCGTGAATCGGCGCGGGTTGAAAATTATTCACCGCGCGTAAACCAAGCGCAGCAACCATAAGTTACTACGAAACGTCTCATTCTTCAGGCTTCAGGGGCGGCTCCAAGGGTGTAGCTAGCTAGCCATATCGGCCGAGGGGTGCTGGGAGCTTAACAACGACCTTGAGATGCTGTCGCCAGCGGCTCCCGCGGTAACCACGGTTCGGGGCTTTGCCCCGACCCCCCTCGTGTTTGGCGATGGGGACTCAGACATTTGCGTAACACCACCCCTTTCGGCCAAACGTGGCCGTGCTCATCGCATTGACGATATTGTCAGCGCCAACTGCAGCCCAGTCTTGCGGGGCGTCCATTCACCTGCTATCAGTGGCATTGCTTTGCTGCGCATGCAACTGGAGCCACTTAGCCTCAACGACTCGCCCGCCAGCACCATGACTCGAACACGTAGCAGCAGCCGACTGCGCTACACGAGCAGCGCCGGCTGTCAGACGGGCCGCAGCGAGGACGACTCTGCTTCCGAACACAGTTCTGTTTCCTATGAGGTAAATCTAGAGAGCGAGTTCGTGAGCGAGAGTCTTGGCGAAAAGCCGATGCACAGTACTATCGAAGGCGGGCTGGTCCCTCGCAAAATGCAAGCCGATGATTTTGAGCCTCTACGCTGTCTCGGCAAAGGCACCTACGGTACCGTTCTCCTCGTAAAGCAGCGGACAACCGGCCGACTATACGCCCAGAAGCAGTTTAAGAAGGCATCTGTAGTCGTTCATAAGAAGCTGGTGGAGCAAACGAAGACGGAGCGACAGATCCTCGAGTCGGTCAACCGACACCCTTTTGTCGTGAATCTTTATTACGCCTTTCAAGATCATGAGAAGCTTTACCTCATTCTGGAGTATGGTCAAGGCGGCGAGCTCTTTACGCACCTGAGCACGGAAAAGATGTTCTCCGAGTCAACCGCGGCATTCTACATGGCGGAGATGGTCCTGGCACTATCCTACCTCCATGAGGCTCTCGGCGTTGTTTATAGAGACCTGAAACCCGAGAACTGCCTCTTAGACGCCCAGGGTCACCTGCTTCTAACAGACTTTGGCCTCTCGAAGGTTGCTGTGGGTGAAGATGATAGCTGCAAGTCCATGCTCGGGACGGTTGAATACATGGCGCCCGAGGTCATTCTGGGACACAAATACGGCAAAGCGGTTGATTGGTGGTCCTTCGGAGCCTTGGGTTACGACCTTATGACGGGTAATCCTCCCTTCCGAGGCGCCAACAATGCCAAAGTCCAGCAGAATATCGTCAAGCAGAAGGTCGTGATGCCCTACTTCTTAAGTCTTGACGCTAAGGACCTTCTGGCGCGACTTTTGAGAAAGGACCCCGCCAAACGATTAGGTTCACGCATGCCAAAAGACCTCGAGACTATTAAAGGCCACAGGTTCTTTCGCAAGATCGACTGGGAGAAGCTTGAAGCAAAGGAGATGGACCCGCCAATCCAGCCAATGATCACCGACCCGGAGCTCGCTGAGAACTTCGCCTCTGAGTTTACCGATCTTGCTCTTAGTCCTCTCACCACGACCAAAGATCCGTGGAGCAACATGTCACCTAGGAGCAGTCTTATAGATGACCCTTTCGGCGGATTCAGCTTTGTTGCGCCAAGCAGCTTACTAGAGAATTATGGAGCTCTGATGACAAGAGCATAGATATCATCGAATAGACGAGGATCGCGTGAATCGTTCCTATGACTCTAAACACGGGGAAGTTCAGGGCTTTAATGGTTATAGCGAATAGCGCGTGAGCGAAAGAATAGCATCACTGCGAGGCTGGGGCGTTGATTAACTACATTTATTTGTCACTACGAGTTCCAGTGTACCGCTTTTGTCTGTAGCCAGAGTACACTAGGATACTCGCCAGCCAGAATAGGGTACTCGTATTTCACGAATACATCATGGACCGTGTCTTGACCGTGTCTTAAATTATGTCTTTCTCCCTTCTTGGCGAATAACCTCTGTACCTAAGGTATCTAGGGGAGGGGCTTGGATTTCGACCATCACGTTGAACGGCGTCGGGTACTTGCAATGTCACTACCACCACGTTGAGTTTTCGCAGATCACTATGGCAGGTATATTTCGCCATCAAGAAGAGCAACGATATCATCATTCTGCGCGGCGATATTACCGTAGGTAAAGACAATGAGACACTTGGCGCTCGATTGGGTCGTTGCTTCGTGCCGATGCTTTGACTCCGAATCTAGTCGTTTCCGTGGGTTGACAAGCTCGGCCATGAGATTCCGTGGGAGTGACGAAAGGCTCGCTCCGAACCTGGTATGATACATGGAGTCATAGTGGTCGACGGGTGATGCACATTCCGGGCTGAGGTGATACATCCCATCAGAGGCACGCATCTGTGCGATACAGCCGCGAAGCTAGGGAGAAGCATCGGCTCTGCGCTGCCGTCGTCACGTCGAATAATGTTCTTCGTATGCTAACTAACAGACCAGGCCCCTGCGCACTATACTAGACATACTACTCCGTCTTTCCCTTCTTATCCAGCCTAGAATTTGGCGGTTTTGTCCTGCCGATGGTCTGTGTTGTTCTATGATAACCCCCGTTTTCACGACTGGAGATCAACAAAGTCGATTTGTCGCCGGGCAGAGCCCGTTTACTTAGGAGTAACAGAGGACTGATCAGCAACCAAGTGATGAGTAAACGCGAATCATAATAAAAAGCATTTTGCGGCCCGTCTCCATTTGCATGGTTAATGTCTTGCTACGCCACTGGTCGGCTGGTAGTTGGGGCCGCCAGTCCTCCGCGACGACGGCCTACCCGACGATGAGCCGGTCCCGGCGTGGATAGGGGTTGCAGGGACGCTTAACAATTTGTCGTGCGCATTAAAACCTTACCGTGGAGCCAAGATCTCTGCTTAGGTAGCGTGGCTGAAGTCGTATCCATCTCCTTACGAGTGGAGAGAGACCTACAGCCCTTGCTATATTTGTGCACCTGCTGCTGCTTGCCAAGCTATATAGCGCGCGCTCCCTTCACATATACATGGATTGAGCTGCTCCGTGTCTTTGTCAGCTATTCGGTGACTTGATGCCAGCGTGACGATCTCTGGGGCCGGAAAGGGCAAATGAGAATCCGCCAAGAGTGTGTTTACACAAGTGTAAGCGATCAATAAGCGTAGAAATGTTGTGAAATACAAATGTTGGTGGAATATTACGTAGATAGCACAGTATCAGATCCCGGTACTCTATATCATCACCGCCGGTGCCCAGTTCCTGGCATTGGCATTACTGGGTGGAAGTCAATTTGGTGTGATCTCTCGACACGTACATGAGGCCCACGGAACGGAACTCCCCCACGCTGAATTCTCCGGTTTTCCGTGTTCTAGACAAGAAAAAAAAGCCACTGCATGGCATAGTTATGGCGTACGTATAGATATTCCATGTTCGGAATATATTGGTGTGTAATGTGTCGACTCTAATTGCTCGGCCGGCCCTGATGCTCAGTTGAAAGTCCTGTTGTCGACTACTAGAAGAGGGTAGGTAGTGTATGTCCCTGCTAGCCTGGCCGAGGGCGGCGGCGGCCAAGCGGTCCGGAAGGCTGGGTAACAACTCAGACATATCTGGACTATTCAAGTTACGCGTCGTCTCGGTGGGCTGCGCCTCGCAGTTACTTGGCGTACAAGGTAATGCGCTCCCTGCCCGGACTTCGTTCACCATTCCCAGACATCGACCCCAATTTGGGGTTATGGCCCGGGCAAACACTCATGGAGTACAAAGTGTATAGTGCCCGATACCTAATAAGGAGGACGAGTCATCAATTCTTGTTCGTAAGTTCTTGATCATCACCCAAGGCTTGGCTGTGGAAAGGATAAGATGAAATTTGACAAATGGGGGCGGTATATGCCATATGTGTGTATACATCGCCTCAGGGTGGGAGTAGGGCTTATTCAGGGATGGAATAGAGTTCAGCAAGAGCAGCCTTGAGATCTCAGAATAGGAGTATATATACACAGGCCGGCTTCCTACACTGTCTTCTGCCCGTTTTTATCAGCAGGGAGGAAGCATGATACCGGAAGGTATGAGGTAACGCCATTCTTTGTTATACCCGTCACTCGTACACCATCACCTTCTACGCATCACCTTCTACGCCACAAATTCACCCGAGAACAAGAAGAAAGGGAAAAATCAAGTAAAGGTAGAAAGCAGATACCTAAGTCGATATAGATAACGTCAGGAAAACTTCGATCGTCGTCGGGTCTACCCTGTAACCACGAAACCGATCCGACCGACTTGCACGGGGCAACCTGCATCTTCCGGCCGACGACATACATAACGCACACACATATTACGCCATTAGACTCGCGGCATTTGCAACGACACGTAATCACGCCTGGCCTGCCTGAAGCACAACCTGATAAAGAGGCTTTTGCTTGGCGCTGCCAGCGGAACGCCAGAAAAGTTGTCTCAAGCAGTGACACAGCCGCAGGACTTTCAAGCGTCTATGTTAACTCCGGCACCTCTTATCCTGGATTTAAATAGTCTGAGATTATCGATATAATACGCCGTTCGGTCTCGTTTCTTCTCGTTTGCAACGGTTTCGCTCCGAGGAGCTAGAATCACAATAAGAAGTCCGGCACACAAAGATACATACTTCGACAATGTATCCATCACTCAAATCGGCGGTATTGTGTAAGTATCATCCAATGCTTTGCCCAGGTCCAACTTATAATGACTTAGTCGACCGGGCACTTGCTCATGGGGACCTTTGGCATTGGAGAAATCCCCTTACTAATATCATCTTCTCGCAGCCGCTTTCACATATAGCGCGCTCGGCGCGGCACGGACTGCATCCCGCTGCTCAACAAACAACGTATGCTTTCAAGTGGGCGTCCCCGAAGCGTCGGCCTCGTCTGGCTCTGGCAACATTTATCTGCAACTGCGAGCGCCAACATCGTATAGTTGGGTGTCGTTTGGTACCGGGCAGCAAATGTCCGGCTCCAATATCTTTGTGTTGTATACGGACGGAGCCGGGAACGTAACGGTATCTGCACGCAAGGGCACCGGCCACACGGAACCAAAACATCAAACGGATACCCAGCTGACGCTGTTGGCCGGCAGCGGCGTCACCGACAATGGCCAAACGATGTTGGCGAATGTCCGATGTGCCAACTGCGAGTCCTGGGACGGTGGATCCCTAAGCTTGACGAGTACAAGCTCCCCTTTTATCGCCGCATGGAAAGCGGGAAGTCCTCTCAACAGCAAAAGTGCGGATGCAAGCATTTCACGCCACGACTCCCACGACCAGTTTGCGTTTGACCTGACCCGGGCGACCATCACCGACGACCAGAATCCGTTCATAAGCTCCAATAGTGGTAGCAATAACGGCGGCAGTAACAGCGGCAATAATGGCGGCAATAATGGCGGCAGCACAACACCGTCAAATAGTGGCACCGGTAATTCGGGCTCAAGCTCCGTGACAGTGCCGTCATGGATTCGCGAAATCCCCACGCTTGCGTCTGCACATGGAATTCTAATGAGCATCGTCATGGTCGCGCTCTACCCCCTAGGTAGCGTTCTGATGCCGTTATTTGGCAATTGGGCACTGCACGCTGTCTGGCAATCCATCTCATTCGTAGCTATGTGGGCGGGGTTCGCAATCGGCGTTGTTCTCGCACAGCGCACTGGATATGTAAGTTGGAATGCCCCTGATGTTATTGAACTGCCTGGCCAGACACATCTCTTCGAGCATGAGCTAATTGTAGCCGCAGGACTTCACGGAGAAACACGCCAAACTAGGGACTGTTGTGGTCGCGCTCCTCGGTATCCAGCCCATCGGAGGGTACATCCATCATAGGCATTACTTGAAGTATCAGAAGCGAGGCCTCGTTTCCTACGGCCACATTTGGTACGGCCGCATCCTGATAGCCATAGGCATTATCAACGGCGGGCTGGGCCTTCAACTCGCTAGCGCAAGCTCATCCCTCGTTAAGGTATACTCTGCCCTTGCTGCCATCATCTATGTGGGTTATATAGCAGGCGCCATCTTCGCCGAAATAAGGAGGCATCGTGGGGCTAGGCTTGGAGACAGTGGCCGGAAAAGCGCCGGCAATAGTAATGCTTGAGTCTGCCTTTGTTAAACAGAGGACAAGTAACTGGCAGCAACATGTCCCATAGATACACCTACTCACTACACCAGAATGAGTACAGGCGGCACAAGGGGGACAGAAAAGAGAAGCCACCTGGGCAAAAGGAAAACCAAATGGAATGAAACGTTACCCTTCCAATGATGTACCTATGATGCAGAAACAGCTTTTACGCTCATATTGTTGATATCTTCTTTTGGTGCTGGTTAGATAGACGCGGCGTGGTTATTCGGGATGGCCTTTTCGGTTGGATGGTGCTTTTCGAGTTACGAAGTACCAAGTACCAAAGTACCTAGGTACACTGTATCCATACTAATTTAATGCCTAATTACATAATGTACATTATGCACGAATGAATTAATTAGCCTGTTAATTCCAGTACATACCTGCCTGCCCACTACCTATCTAGGTTAGTTGGGAATACTAGGGTCGGACGTACTTTATCGATATGGGACTTTTTGGAAGCTTCGATTTCCAGGGTTCCCATCTGAGCATCCAACTGCAACCGATATTCATACCTATTAACAGATACAGACTGTAGACGTCCCTCCTGTTGCTCACGATTTGGGGGATAGCTCAGGCATAAGCATAATCCCGCAACCTCAGAGAGACCTTGTCGCACTGTTGCCCACAATGATGCACCCGGCGCGCCAGGCGTATGTGGAGGAAGCCGAAGAGGTACGGCCGTTTCCACCCCGTCATCTGAACACGCATAGTTAACACGTTGTTTTGGTGAACAGGATCGCGGCATGAGCCTAGATGAAATTCCCACCGACTACGACTATGACATGCCTATGGCATCAGCGGGCATCGCGCCTGAAAAAGCTTCGGCCATCCTCTCACAGTTCGAACGCAAGAGGATGGCTGCCAATCTTGCCGTACCTACAGATGATGGCCGCGTGCGCGCTAGACTCCGAGAACTCGGCGAGCCCATTACACTGTTCGGTGAGGGGCCTGCAGATCGCCGCGACCGACTACGAGGGCTGTTGTTAAATCTACAAACGGAACAGAGCGCGACGGAGCCTGCAGACGTCACCATGGAAGACGCGCCCGAGGACGACCAGGCAGACCAGGAGGAGGAATTCTACACGAATGGGAGCCCAGAGCTGTTGCGGGCGAGACAGGATATTGCGCGATACTCGCTGCCAAGAGCAAAGCGGAGGATAGCTTTCGAGAAGCAAGAGGCGTCTATACCCCTGCGGACACACGTTAAATTTCGCAAACAGGTCAAGGAACAGCTACAGGGTTTTGAACTTCAAGGCAGTCAGACAGCAGGTGATAGGAACGTGAGCATGACACGGATATCGCCGAACGGCCAGCTCGTCGCCGCAGGAAACTGGGGGGGCTCGATTAAGCTTATCGAGATTCCCTCGCTGAGGGAGAAGATGACGTTACGGGGTCACATCAACCGGGTGGGCGGTATATCATGGTTTCCGGGCGCAACCTTGCCGGAATGCAACGTCTCTCCCAATACTGTAAACCTGGCTTCCGGGGGCGCAGAGGGGCAAGTCAACCTATGGTCTCTATCACAGGACACGCCGCTGTCCACCTTGGAGGGCCATGGTCAACGCGTGGTCAGAGTTGATTTTCATCCATCTGGGCGGTATCTCGCTACAGCCTCTGACGACACTACCTGGCGGTTATGGGATGTTGAGACGACTACAGAACTGCTACTCCAAGAAGGGCACTCTCGCGGTGTTTTCACAGTCAGCTACAACACCGACGGTTCGCTACTCGCCAGTGGCGGTATGGACAGCATCGGTAGGATATGGGATTTAAGGTCCGGGAGAACAGTAATGATCCTTGATGGGCATCTTGACGGGCACATAAAGCCAATTCACGGGATTGATTGGGGCTCTGACGGCCACCGGGTATTGACAGGATCAGCGGATGGTTGGGTCAAGTGCTGGGATGTCAGGAAAGTACAAAGAACAGGCGGCATCGGTGCGCACAGCAGTGCGGTGTCCGACCTCCGGTGGTTTAAGGGGCAGGACGATCCATTATTAGGGATACCTCCTGTCGCCGATGACAAGGGGAATCACGTGCCGAAAAAATCCGGCACGTTCTTTGTTTCGAGCGGGTTTGATCGCAAAGTCAACGTATTCTCTGCAGACGACTGGACACTGGTACAGTCATTGGAGGGGCACACCGGCCCGGTCTCTTCGGTGGACATCAGCAGAGATGGCAAGTGGATAGTTAGCGGAGGGCATGACAGGAGAGTAAACTTGTGGGGTAGAAATGATGGTGAGAGTATTTGATCATTGCGCTGTGTGAGGATTTCGGATACATACAATTTGATACCCAATTAAACAGACATCTCGATCCTTCTCATGGGAATTGATACGGATACAGATATGATCGAGGTAGCATGTTTGTCTGCTATATCGCCGCAACTGAGAGCACCTATTACTGCGACCCCGGGAGTGCATCTAGTCACCTACCTACGTTAGCGTGGTATCTCGTACGGACGTACCTACATAAGTATGACACAGTGCGTAAGACCGGACCCACGAGGCGGAGCGCCCACCGTTGTAAAATCCTGGGACCACACCTTAAGCGTGACGTGACGCTGTGCACATAGTGGTGGTAGTAGCTAGCTGGCTTCTGCCCACGCCCGGGGTGTAAATAGGTGCCGGACACGTACTGTACGCGGAGGTAGGTACATAGGTACGTACTAGGTAGATTATGTACCTCCAGGTCTGTATTGGTAAGTGCAGGTTAGCAGCTTGGGGAAAGAAGAAGCGGGTGACTAAGGAAGGTACCCTCAACATTGCCCGCACCAATGTTGATGCACTGCAAACAGCAGTTCCCAAGGTACCAGGTACATACCAGTATTCACCTGTAGAACGCGGGAAGGGCATTCCAGTGTGCTGCCAGATCTCCATTCTCTATTCTCCATTCTCCATTCTCCATTCTGCATTCTCCATTCATTCTCCAGAGTCCGTTCCGTTTCTTTCTTCACAGGCGGTCACTCATCAATCAGTCCCGGCTTCGTTCGGCTTCGGCAATGATCGTGCAATGATCCCATCTGCTTTATCTACACTAGCCTTTTCACGCTCCACTCCGGCCACCAGCAGGTAGTTGTAGGGCACTGTGGCCATTCTCGCCGTACCAAGCCTCCCGTGCGTACAGTACACGCTACTACTCTTCGCACCAATATCCACTTGGTCTTGGCCATCGCGATGGCAAGTATTGATCGATACCGGCCGCCGCCTCGTGAGGCATATCAACCGCCTGCCATTCCCGCCGGCAACGGTCGCCCTGAGCCTGCCTCTAACAAGTCACCTCCGCGACGTCGCGACGTCCCCCCTCACGTTCCCTCGCCCCCTTCTCTCTCATCCCGAACCTCACCTCCCAGACCCCACTCGCGACGAAGCGCGCCCTCTCCCTCCTCTCCAGCACCCAAGACGCCGCTGCCTACCATGACGAATCAATGGTTCTTCACGCAACAAGAGATCCTCAGTAGCCCAAGTGTCCTTGATGGCCTCCCGCCTACCGAAGAGCGATTAAGACGAGCCAAGGGCGTCAATTTCATCTACCAAGCCGGTGTTCTCTTGGAGCTCCCTCAGATCACCTTATATGTTGCCGGCGTCTTCTTTCATCGATTCTTTATGAGACGCAGTATGGTCGAGGAGAAGCAAGGGATACACCATTATGTAAGTAATAATCCACAATCTCTGTTTCCTTTTCCCTGATGCGTTTGTTTCCGGCCGTACGGGTGGATATACGAGCCGCTACGTATCTCTTCTTCCTCAAGAGTGGTGAAATGCGTTCCTCCACTCTATCGTGATATCTAACGGTAGACTTTCATACAGAACATCGCCGCCACTGCCCTTTTCCTTGCGAACAAGACCGAGGAAAACTGCCGGAAAACAAAAGACATTATCATCGCCGTAGCGAAGGTTGCCCAGAAAGACCCCAAGCTGATCGTCGACGAACAAGCCAAGGAGTATTGGCGGTGGCGTGATAGCATCCTCATGTACGAGGAAGTCATGCTCGAGTGCCTTACCTTTGATGTCATGATTGACAACCCGCACTACAAGCTCTACGAGTTTCTTGGCCATCTTGGCCTCATACATGACAAGAATTTGCGACATGCAGCTTGGGCATTCTGCAACGATTCGTGCTTAACAGTGCTGCCCCTTCTGATGGAAGCGCGCGACATCGCCATCGCATCCATATTTTTTGCAAGTACGTTTACTGCAGAGCACGTAGGAGATCATAATGGAGAACCCTGGTGGAAGGCATTGGGCGCGAATGAAAACCACTGCGTCAAAGCGATCGAGGTACTCAAAGAATTCTACACAGAGAACCCACTACGCAAGACCGAGAATCCCTACAGTGGCTCGCCCAGCTTCAATCTAGAAAATACTAGACGAAGAGGCGATGAACCTAGCTCGAGTAACAACGGATCACCCGGAACCGACCGCGCCACACAGAGTCCCAAGGCAAGAGTAAACGGTGTGGATGAGGACGCGGCTCAACGCGAAGCTAGCACAACCGCAGCTGTGTCGGCGTCTCAAGCCGCCCCTGGCGATTCTGATGCTGTGCTGAAAGAAGTCGCCAACAATCTGGCCGTCCATCAGAGCACAAATGGGGAGGGCCTGCCTTCTCCATCCAAGCGGAAAGGATCCGACTCAATGGCGTCGGAAACCCGAGAGGAGAAACGGCAACGCCTTAGCTCCGACGACGAAGGCGAAGTACACGAATGACCCTATGTCAATAGGATAGACTGTCATTGAAGGATAACGCGGTCATACGAGAAGGGTACCCGCTAAGAAACGCGCAACACAAAGTAAGCTGTACACTATAAACCAGTCACATGCTACAATGTTGATTTGGGCTCATCAAGGAGCATTTTACTCCGAGAAATTTCAGCAAGAATTTCTTACAGACGAGGAACATTAATCCACACGAATCGGTTAGGGATTGGCACATTGTTACTGTATTCTATCACGGTATGCCAGAGAGGTTTTCACAGGGATGCAATTGATCGCAGACAGTCGACCGGAGCAACATTCGACACGATGGCCATGGACACTGCGAAGTTGGATGTGACTATAAGCCTCTGGGTTTAGGACAGGCCGGGTAGGCGGCGTTGGTCACATTTTGCCATTAGGAGGCAGGTTCATATCCGTTGGTTTTGTCAATGATACCATTTTCATTTTCTCTGCCACGCTGTACAGTACTCAGGCACAAGGGGCATCGAAACTGTGCCCCTGGCTTACAGGGGAAGCCGTGCACCGACAGACGGGGAAGGGCACTCAGTAACGGGCGTGTTTAGCCGAAACGCCAGCAATCAGAATAGGGAAATCCAAAGATACTCTGAGCTTCTGAAGTACAGACTATAAAGGTAGCGGACAAGATAATGCAGCTTATGGAATTGAGGTTGTATTCCGTATGTGATGATTGTTCTCTCGTTCTACCTAATCGTTCTATCGAGTTACGTAACGTCCCTTATGTAATTATGCCGTGGCATTATTATGGAGGCGCTGAGTACACTAACTAATCAGAGCCACGTGACGAGAGCCGCCCTCGATCTTTGCACGGATGATGCTGACCCGCCATGGTCCGAGCTTCCTCTGCCTGCAACAAACCTGATTGGACTCATCCGACGACTGCGAGCGACCCGAAAAATCAACGCAAACCTCCCGCCATCATCGCCATTCCCACTGCCACCCATATCTCCCAATTGGCCATTTCCGTCTAGTCGACAATATGTTCACGCCATTGAGAGTTTCGGTATGTTTTCCCCGTGGACTGTAGAACACCCGCGGCGATAATCAGCACCGTTGCGTCGACGTAAGAGGGGGTTGCTAACAATGGGAACAGGCTGGCCGATCGGCCCTTTCGGCTGTCACCCGCGTGGCGAAGGTCAACGCTGTCCGAGGATTCATTGCCCCGACCGTATCACGACGAGGTGAGCTTCGATCTGTTTCCTTGCATATATGCGCCTTTTGTGTCTCGGGACGCGGATGATAGGCCGGGAAGGACATGAGAAGGGGAAAGGGACCCTTAGAGGGGTTTTTTTTTCCGCGAGTGAATCCGGTGTCTTGCGCTCCTGTGCCTGGGTGCTCTATACACCAGCGGTTCTGGTGCCTTGGATTATCTCCTGCTAGCTACCATCTTATCAAGTCGCAGCCGAGCTAACACGTGCACCCCCTCAACAGCCGACTTCGTCCAGGAACTTTACCTGAGAGAGCTCAAGGCCTACAAGCCCGCACCGGTCAAGGACTCGGACAGCGTCGGCCAAGTCCAGACATTCAGCGCACCCAAAGCGCCCAAGTCCCCAGAAGAGGCCGACCTTGCCAACAGCCTGAAGGAATACGAGAACATGGCCGTCGAGGTTGAGGGTAACGAGGGTGCCACTGCCACATCGGCACCGGCTGTTGTCGAGGACTGGCTGGTCGAGGAAGAGGAAGAGGAAGGCGGTGCTCATCATTAAATGTGAAGAATTCAACAAACGACAAACGGGACAAACAAGCTGAATTTAGGAGATGACGAGCGCATGCGTGCGTACGTGAGGTGTCCAACATGCTTCGGGGCCAGGGCGAATATCGATTCTACGAGATGCCCGATTGCGAGTGGAGTAATTATCCGTGTATATTTACGCCTATGATCATCTGCTGATATCAAGACAACAAAACCAAAAGACGCTTCATTCTTCTGTCTCCACTTGCGTTTGTTTGTGTGTCATGAACAGATTCGTCTGCGCAGGGAATCGTGTGTTGATCAGGTTGGCGTGCCTCATTCCCACACCGCCACTGGTTATGAGAATATAAACAATGCTTAGTAGATAGCTCTAGAAGCCATCCACGTTAAATACAGAAAGACCTTTTGAGATTGGGGGCTCCCTCCGCTAGCCATACTCGTACCTTTAAGTATGCGGTCTCCGCGCCTCACTTTTTATGTTCGTGACTTGTTCAACGGGTGCGTCACAAATTGTTACCGAGTGGTGACCGACTACGACCACTACAGTCGGTCCGCACGGCGCTGTCCCTGGATATACAACCTAAGGCTGGTTTTGCTATCGTATCCCCAGCCCTCAAGGGAAAATATGGATACAGCGAGGAGGCCCAAAAGCCCATCGTCTAGGAACTATCTAGATAGCCCGACTTACGTCCTGGATCGATTAGCATACATCAAGTGCGGCGTAGTATCAGACTCCATCAGGCCCAACACCATCAACACCACAGCGCCCTTTGAGATCGAGACCAGCTAAGGACAACCCATGCAATCCACGGCCTTAAATGCCAACGCCATCCCTGCCTCCTTCTTCCTGCCGACTTGATCTTATCCCGCATATGCATGGGTGAGTGAGATCGCTCCTCGTGCTAATCGCCCGTTTCCTATCACGATAGATGAGCCATTATTCACTCCACCAGCGTAGCAAGTTCGGCAATGCTCGGGCTGGATTGGTTTCACTTATAGTGTCCCGTGGGTTCGGTGACCTTCGGGGGTGGATTAGTTTCACCTGCGCGCTCGAGGGCCCGGCTCGGTGCTCCGACGGCAGGGTCACCGGGCGAGTGCCGGCCGTTGATTCGGGCATATCATTACTCCTATAGAGGACCTTGGGATATTCCCTATCCTTTCACCCTACCCAACTTCGTCTATCGTCAACTTCACATACCCTCGTCATGCCAGTTGTATCTGTCGCGCTGTTCTCCGTATATAAGGAGTAAGACGGTATTCGTATATTATGTATAATCATAGGTACACCATGGGTGTATTTTCATGACTTATGGTTGGTATTGCTCACCTACCAGAGCAACAATATGAACCACCCCCTCTTATTAGGGAGCTCGGCATCGCCGCCTCAGTAATATATATACCTTACGGCCTCGTTACATTCTACATTTGACAGATTATACATCCACGCGTATGCGTAATCCCATTCCGCAAAGCCAGACCTTTACGACGCAAGAACCTCTTGAAGACCGTGCAAGATCCGCCAGAGCTCAGCCCAACTCATCCCGTAACGGCGTAACCGCCTGCGATCACAGCCCCAAAATATGATGACAGCATCAGAAACCGCAGATGAGCAAGACGGACCGGCAGCGTGAAAGTAGCACAGCGCGATATCTCACCCGTGGCATCCGAGCCTTTCCGGGAGTCATCACACCACAGAACGAGCCAAGCCTGTCTCAGCAGAACGACCTTGCCGACTTCTACTATTCGCCGCCCACAACCCCGCAGGATCGAGCGAAGTATACGCCTCAATCGCCATCGCAGGCGCCCAGCACGACGGGGTTCCGAACTCGACCACGCGAAGCCCGCTACGTCCCCATTATTGACCAAACTCACCCCGACACCGCCGTTGTCCACAAGCGCACAGCCAAAAATGCGAGCGTAATAACGCCATGATCAACATACGTTCGCCAAGGGCAACATCTACACCCCCAGACCAAGAATACGACGAGGAGCAAAGCGCCTGACCGGATCATATCCAAGATGGGCAGAAGCAGCCCCAATACCAAGCTGGACCCCCCTAGCTCAAGCCTCACGCCATTTGCCGCCATCCCCTACCAAAACACCCACACAAGAATAAAAAAAAAAAAAAAGAGCGCAGGTAAACGGGCCGGAACGGGGAGGCAAGGGAGTGAGGGACAGGGGAATAACAAGCAAACCCCCTTTCCCGAAAACCCTCACCGGCGGCGCAAAGCGGACAAGAGCCGCTAGCGCAACAAGAAAGAAAAAAAAGGGGGGGGGGATGAAAATGATGTCTCGAAAGAAAAGGACAGCGATCATCCCCGATCCATTTACCTAGGCTAGCGACCAAAGCTCGTTTGCCCCGTCCCGACCAGAGAGACCTACCAAAAACCCAAAAAAAAAAAAAAAAAAAAGAAGGGGGAGGAATTTCCACAAAACCCCGCATTTTTGCGGCATACCGGCACAATGCCTACGTCAGAAAAGCGCACATGCAAGGGTATTCGGGCAAAAGGGAGAGAGAGAAAAGGGGGAGAGGGGAGTAGAAAAAAAAGAAAAAAAAAGAGAAGAACCGACGATGACCCTGGCCCAGCAGTCAGCAACTGTGAACAAGAGAGAGAGAAAAAAGAGAGCACGCAAAGATGCCAAAACAAGCGGTGAAAACAAGAACCAAAAAAAAGGGACCTCCATCTGTAGACTACTACTAGGTTAGGCATTGTGTTTAGATTCGGCGTATGGAGCCATCTTGCCAGCAATTACTGGCCATAGTCATCCTACCACAGAGGCATTCTGCTTCTAACCAAACCTACCGAGGTAGGTACTTCGAGATACCTATATTTAGCAGGACGTTTACCAAAAGCCATCCGCTGCGGACGCATCGAACAAAACCGCCACCATGCGGGGATTCCCCCTACACTACTGGTCGGACAATGAGGATGCATACCTTGGGTACCAAGGTATTAACCCATTACTCAGGTCGCTTCTCATTAGGTACGTAGCCCTAAGATAGATACCTAACTAATCGGTGCTTGACCCGTCCCTCAACACGCCGATATATACAGGTCACGGGTGACTTGGGCAGCCCAGCTGAATCCCAGTGAGGAAACACATATAGCTACCCTCACGCTGGTCAATACTCGCTTCGCTTCTTGTCAGCTTTCCCCATGCCATGCCAGCCTAGTCCCGTAAAACCCCTGGTACGATCATAGATGGTAGCGGGCCGCTTATAAATCAAGGCCCGAGGGCGGCATAGCGTAGCTTTTTTGGTAGCCTGTTTGCAGTCAAGGGGATGAGAAAGGGGGAGCAATGGCGAATCTGTCCACTATGTTGTACGGCAACGTCTCCTATATCGCACGCCGCAGAAAAGCTCAAAGGCGTGCCAAAGACAAAACTAGAGAGAACCAACGTCGGAATTTTTTTCATGCCCTTTTGTTTTCGGATGGTACGGCCCATGACGAAGTAATGAAGGCTTTGTCAGCCATGGGTGTATGTGCTCGAATGCCTCGTAATTTGCGACAGCCAAACGCCTCTCCTACCGACCATCGGCCTAGCTGACCCGGCCGTGCCCGCATGCAATAAACTACCGCCCCATGCAATAATGCCAGTTGAATACAATTTCCTTCCGCACGCGAGAAAAAACAAGAAAGCCACCCGCTTACTGGTAGTAGTGGATAGAGTGGGAGGTGTTGGTAAGTTGCCGACTTGTGAGGGTCTGGGGCCGAGTGGCTACATGTCGAAATGCTGAAAAGGCTCATCCGTCTGGTGGCCGGTCTTGACGATCCCACTCATTCGGTTGCCCTTTCGCAAGTCGAAATCTTCTAGATCATCCCAGTCGTTATCCCGATGATCTGTGTCGCTCGTGCCGCCATTGTCGTCACTCCGACCACCGTTGTCGCTCATCTCTTCATCATTGAATCGACCCTTCATATGATCGTCAAGGGCGCTCTCGTCGACGAAGGTGAAACCTTTAAAGTTGGCCTGGGTGGTCGGAGATAGCGGCGTCGATGCAACATAGCCCGTAGTTAGCTGCTGAGCCCGCTCATTCAATGAACCATTAGTGTTAAGAGCGTTCGTGAACTCAGGGTCAAAATACGACACGTCCGTCTCCGATTTCAACTTTGGCTTGAAAGGAGGCGTTATGAGTTTCTGTGAGAGAGAATCCCAATCCACATCTGTAAAGAATGGATGGCGTTTCAACTCATCGGCATCGTCGATGGCGCCTAGGCGGTGCTTTGCGTTCCGGTTCAACAATCCCTTGACGAAATTTCTACCCTCCTGAGATAACGTATCTCGCGGGAAGCGAACCTTGCCGAATGCAATGTTCTTATACATCTGCTGTGTATCTTCGGCATAGAACGGGCTCCATCCGCAGCACATTTCGAAGACCAGGACACCAAGTGACCAGAAGTCCACCATCTTAGTATACCCTGACTCATCCAGTAGCACTTCGGGGGCCAAGTACTCCGTGGTTCCACAAAATGTGTTGGTTGTATCGTTCTTAGTTAGATTCGCCTTGGATAAACCGAAATCGCAAAGGGCAATGTGTCCGTTGGCGTCGAGCAGGATGTTTTCCGGTTTCAGGTCCCGATAAACGATATCATTGTTATGTAGATGTTGAATGGCGAGAATAAGTTCGGCGATGTAGAACTTAGCTCGCTTTTCATCAAACCGGCCTTCTTTCTGCAAATGCCAAAAGAGCTCGCCACCAGACATGTAATCTGTCACTAGGAAGAGATCGTTTTGGGTTTGAAACGAGAACTTCAGGCCGACGATGAACGGGGACTCCGATGTGGCGGTCCGCACCAGAATATTCCTCTCCCCAACAGTATGTGCTACTTCCTTCTTCTGCACTATGACCTTCTTGGACAAGACTTTCATGGCGTAGATACGATTAGTATCCTTTTTTCGCACCTGGTAGACCTGCCCAAAGGTACCCTTGCCGATCAATCGTAGAATTTGGAAATCATCGGGGCCGTAATGCTTCTTTTCGGTGCTTTGGTAAATCGCCTCAACATATATTTCACCGGTAGGCTTCTTGTCTATTGTCGTATCGGCATTGCCCCTCAGAGCAAACCACCCTCGCACAGGCTCGTCCCTCCCTGGAGTGACTGCTTGAAAATCGACATGGCCGAGAAATTCTTCGCCTGCAGAACCCTGGTCATATATCGATATATCGACAAGCATGTCTGAATCTACAACATCACTGGAAAGGGTTAGCCGGTAGAAACAACTCAAGCAAAATAGATTAAGAAACCACGTACAAAACTGCCTCGGCATCCCACTTGGGACTTGTGAAGGACCTTCGTGTTCGGTTGCGGAAAGTACTATAATCCGAAATACTAGTATTACTACTTTGGCGACTTCTCATCGGAATTGCCATAGGCCGGCCGGAGTCGCTTCCCTGTCGAGATATTGGTATGCCACCCATGTGGCCGCCAGAGGACGTAGCAACTATTTCGCCGTCATCCTGAAACGTTCTTGGGCCGTGCGAAATGAGTTCGCTTCGTTGAAAAACTGCTACAACGCAGGGGTGTCTGCTCTTCCGTAGACCACGGCCCTCCCGAATCTTAATCGTGAGTTTTCCTCGTTGGTGCGGTGCTTGAATACCACCACTACGGGATGTAGAAGTGCTTTGTCGGCCATTGGACTCCGTGCCGTTTCGACTGGTCTGCGAGGATGATCGGTCCTCGGTGGAAGATGGCTGGGCGGTAGAAAGGGCTCTCGTAGGAGTGGGGGGGCCGCTCTTTGCCGAAGCAGTAAGTGTTAGCTTTCTTAATCTGTCAATCGTGGCGCGCTGATCAGAGAGAGGTGTGAGACGGTCGACGTTGGGGGTAGTAGTGTTCAAAGGAGAACTAGGTGTAGTAGATGCAGCGACGCAGCCGCTCGGGTTGGAAGCGCAGCCCATAAGAACGTCATTGGTAGTAACGATGCTTGTAACAGGCGAGGCTAGAGTAGCCCGTCGAATCTTATGAGTTATGCTGCCTGAAGTGTTCAGGATGCTTGTGCCCATAGAAGGCCGAGTCGGCGGACAGGTTGAAAGTTCTTTTCCCGAATCGGCACTCGCGTCGCTCAACTTTTGCCCTCTTTCCGAAGGCGTTTTCGAGCATGGGGGGGTAGGGTAGGAGTTGAAGAAAGAAGCTGCTTGTCGCAAAGACTGTGCTGGTTCTGAGGACTCTGTTCTCTCACGTGGCAACAGATGCGACGATAAGGGTTCTTGATTCTTGCTCGCTTCATCCGCTGCCTGATGCGAGGGAGGACACGGCGTCTTCTCAGAGTCCCGTGCTTGGGTTGAGGGACAGAAAAAAAAACTCGAAGCTGAAGGGACGGAACCAACCTGGCCGAAGTAGCTCATGATACCAGGTAGTCTTTTGTCCTTGAGGTCGGGCTGGGGCGTGGCGACGCCCGACCTCGGGGTGTCGTAGCCGATCTGGTCCACATCGTCATCTGTCGGCGATACCCTGTGCAGATTGTTAATAATGTCGGCCATGGCGAAAATTAACGGCGTCAGGGTATGGAGTGTAATTCTCTATGGCCAGATAACAGGCCCGCCAGGGAAGAGCAAGCGGCGGGGAAAGACAAAAAAAAAAGCTATGAAACAAACAGTCAAAAGGGTCAGGATAACACGAATAAAGGCAAAGACATATTTTGGGTGTCAAGGAGAGGGTGAAGAGATATGGACATTGCCGAGCAAGTCGTATCCCAAATGCGCCACGTGGAGATAGATGAACAAATTGCGACGAGGGAAGGACGTGCAACACGATAAGGCCGATGCAAAGCTGGATGTAGGTATATAGGGAGCTGAAGAGAGGCCAGAAAATTTAAATTTCACGGGCGAGCGATTATTTCTCGTCAAGGGGGCGGCCACGGGCCATGGGCACGACAACGCCGCCATGCGGCCAGGGAAGGGAGCACAGGTGGGGCGCGGGCGCACTGTTGGAGCTGTTTTGGGAAGCGTATCGATCAATCCAAGGGTGGGGATGGTTGCGAAACAAATCCAGGCCATTGGGCTGCGTTTCGGACCCGGGTTCTGGCGAGTCAGGCCGCTATATTTGATACCTGCCGAATGGCATTGCCGTAGGCGCTGCAACGCCCAGCCACGTCTGACCAGTGCAAGTGGCGTTCGGTACTGGCCATCCGGCCATGCATAGATGCCTTTCATGTGTTGAGCATCGTCGTAACTCGGGGCCATTGCGAGACCCGGGCATGTGTTGATGATAGGCGGGGGGATAGGCCGGGGGTGTTCTTGGTGGGTTGACTGCCAATGCACTGATGACGCTGGACCGTCGTGTACTCCGTCGTTGCTGAGCGCCGCCAGTAGTAGTGGTTGTGGTAGTAGGTAGCAGGTAGCAGGTAGTGGCGAGCCCGCTCCCGTCTTGACTCCCTCTTGACTCAGCGCAATAAGCCCTAAAGCATCGCCCCTAGATTCGGATCCTTTGCATCGGCGTTGCCACGGCTCTCTCCTGGTAATTTGGATCCTGACGGTCTTGACGGGCAATAGGACCGCTCGCCTTCACCTCCACGGATCAAGCCCGGGACAAACACCCGGGCACCACCGTCGGAGGTAGAATGCCAACGTTACATGCCAGACTAACCGGGGTCTAATTGACAACCCAAGTGGGAAAGTGTGATGGCTAATAAATGCAATAAGAGGCGAAAAGTGACATATGTTGGTGGTTGTCGCAGCCTGTACAGTCTGCACCCGCGCACCCAACGAGAACACACCCCAGCAGCGGGTGATTCGAGGTGACGGGTGACGGGTGACGGTACAACGAGAAGACAAAATAGATTGCATGTGTAACGGAAAGATCAGGGTGGTACCCAGCCAGGGTAGCGCGCAAGGCAAAAAGATGAGATGCAATCGTCGCGAGGCGAGGCGCATGGGGGTCACGGAGATCGGGTTGGAGGTAACGGAGCTATGGAGGGGCAGAAAGGAAATGAATCAATCAATCAACCCACTACTTACTTTGACATCATGGCTTGTGTCGCCCGCCTCAAAAGGTCGAAACCTCCCTCCGAAGTGGCCATGGTCCGGTCGGTATGGTAGTCTTTTGAGATGTTCCACTCACGCCACTCTACGGCGACCTGGGGATGACGCAAAGACACGCACCTGAGCCGGCGACTGTCGCGAGCTGTCGATGTTGTTCCGTAGGTTGGGTAGGGATGCAAATAGGTAGGTAGGTAGGTAGGTAGGTAGGTAGAGTTGAAGAGATTGAATTTTGGTTGTGGTGGTGGGGTTGGTGATGGCGGCTGTGCTGGCCGTAGGCAGTAAGAGGGTTATCTGGGGATTACCTTAGTTATTTACGAGTGTCGGGATACCGGGAAGGGTAGGAGGGGTAATTAATAGGTAAGCAAGCCGGCGCCCCAGGCATTAATTAGGTGGGCAGCTAGCACGACCGTGAGCTGCCAGCAGGTTAGCTAACTCTGTGCCAGGTGAGGGGGAAGGGAGAGAGGAGCTGGATGTTATAACCAGGCCTCGGGGCATGTGCGGTATTACCTAATGAGGTGCTAAGGAAGTAACGCGGAAGTACCTGCCAATCGGCATGTAGTCAATCGAGATGACGGCGCAGGCACCTTTGAGGCCCTCGTCAGATGGCATACATAGGATATTTGTAGGTGTCAGGAGGCAATGGAGCAAACAAGCCGAAAAGAAAACAAAGGGCTTGAAGGGAAATCCCACGTGAGGATACAAAAGCTATTATGTCGGTAGGCAAGTACTTCGTACATCGGTAGAGTACCTGCGGGGTACCTCCCACGGACGTATGTGCTGTACGTCTAAAAGGCAGGAGGTGAGTTACCTAAAGTTAGGTGTGCATTATGTACGGTACGTACGTCCGTACAAGTATACGTAACTCAAGTACGCAGCGGGATACTGTAATGGCCCCGGCCACCCAGAAGCGCCACTTGCCTATAAGCCCCTGTCGGCGTGTCGGAGTAGGCTGAGTGGCCGAGCCATGCGACCGGCCGGGCTGTCTGCACTGGTAGCGGATTACATACCCTACCCATTCCGTACCTACAGGCCACAGGTGGTTACCGTAGTGCTTGGAACCAATACGGTACCTACCACTGGCAGTCTCATTATTGGTCACTTGCAGCTGCATTACGTTCATACTTCTTCTGGATGCCTCACCAGTCCGTTACTTTTAATCCCGCTTTATCTACAGGAGGTATCGGGTACCCAACGCAGTGCCTCTTTGCCTATCAGTACCTACTACCACCTATCTACGGAATTAGCACATGTCCGTTTACTACGGAATACCTACCGGTCCATTGAGCCGGCGGTGCATTTACAGTATCTTCTTTCGCTGTAACTCTCACTGATCATCAGCAATAAATCCTGTGCTCAGTTGCACTACCTACCTTACCTCTAGGTACACCTGTTACATTAGGCACTTTAACGCTCTACGCTGTTGTTCGCCCGCTGCGTTGCTCGGCCACCTGACCTATTTAAACACATGGACAGGAGATCACAGGCAGGTGGCGCTCCTGGATGGCTGGGTTATGTGACAGGCAGAGTAATACCTAGGGTAAACACGTCAATACCGTATCCAAAGTTGTTTGATGCCTATGCTTGTAACATCCCATCAATAACTGCCCCCAACAAACTAAGTAGCTAACAGCCAACCGTAGGTGCTGGTCTCTTGTGTAGATAGCGACGGGCCTCTGTGTCACTGGCTCATTGGTCGGGCTTATTGTCTAGACGTTCTTCATTTATGTAGTTTCAGGGCCCGAGGCCCTTGGAGTCTGGCTAAATGGTATTGCACAACTGACGGGGAAAAGCCCACAGGTTATTGACCCCACGGGCCACTCTCTCTATGAAGGAGTACGCCGGCAAACAGCCGGGAAATTCCTGATAGGTGAAAGAGAGGGAGGCTAACACCGGCTCCTGGCCGACAGTGTATTGATCCTTGGAGGATCCAACACAGGCAATATCGTAGCACATACGCCGTTCAGAGAAACAGCAGGGTTGGTGAACTCCAAAGAGGATCGGTACATTCCATATGACGAAAGATGCCTGATATTTGATAATGCATACTCATTGTAGTGTGGCTCTGCTAGGGCGATGAATGGGACTTTGAGGCTTTAATACCTTGTTACCTTGTTACTTGTAGCTAGATAGGTTGTACCCGAGAGACTGACAAGACTAGAAGCGCAGTCTAGATACCTAAAACCCTCGATATAGTCTTTCGCCTATCGACTTAACTAACAGTCATTACGGAATCCTATTGCGATTTGACAAATGATAGTAAGTCTCATGAAACTACCTACTAGTAGCCTGGCTTGTGATGTGGCACTGGCATTCTCGCATAGGTAGCTTACATCCGTCTTACTGCTGTAGTAGTAGATACCATAACTAAACAGGTACATTTGTATGACCACCCAACAATGCCCAGAGCAGGTTACTGTTGCTAGCCATCAAGGTCTCGAGCGCCATACGGAGTATGCAGAACGCTGCCAGTGAGGACAATAAAGACCGTCGCAACTCAGTCATTACTAGATGCCTATAAGCAACTACCCACAAAGCAACTCGTTGGCTAGGCAGATACTCGCTGCCTGGATACTCGCTTACATCATTCGGGAGAGCTAGCCAAAGCCTTCTATTAGAAACCCCCAATAGGTGCACAAATATTTCGACACATTCGGGAGGTGGCAGGTATGAATTTCGTGCGACTAGTGACCATCGACCACTTCAGCTAGTACAAGCCTCTCAGCTGAGGACAGAGAATTGCATTACCTTGGTACTGAACCCATCGGCCTGCCCCCAATGATGCCACCGCGCCATTTTAGGTAGAAGAGATGTCTGAAAGGGGGCAGAATACCTCCCATACCACCTCCCACGCGCGTTGACCTACCTTAGTCATATGCCGGCGGGACACGGCTGAGAAGAGTCTGCCTACCTAGGGCGTCAGGCTCTACCTTGCCTGGTGTAGACAGCCAACAGGGCAATCATGATGATTTACATCACAATGGCACATTGTATGCCGAGGTTAGTAAGTACTCGGTAGGTATGGCAACGACCACGGCGAGCAGGTAAAAGAGAGACACCAATAAATAAGCAGAGTTTTATTGGGGTCGCAGATGACGCGACTGCCTGGCCCAAGATGGGGAGGAGAGGTGAGATGGCGAGCTTCAGTTGGACAAGATACGGGAACGGGATCGTATCTGCAAGGTGGTGTAAGTCACCTTGTTATGTGCAGGTGTGCTTGTAAACCTATCACCAGTAAGTTATAACGGAGACGAATCTGTATATGTGAGATAGTGTATGCAGCTTTGAGGTTGGTTGAAAAGAAGACTCACGCGTTCGAGTATTGGTTCTACAAGGCACATCGCCGGGCAAGGAGAAAAGAAACCTGTGCTCGCCGATAAACCCAGCCCACCGCCTTTCCGCCACATAGCAGAGGGCAGGTTGGGTACTCCGAATGTACACCTATATGCTGGTAGTTATAGGCTATAGGCTATATATAGGCAACTAACACGTAGGTATGTGTAGTCCCATCCTTGGGGGCCAGCAATAATACTCTGACGCACTTGGCCCTCGTTTGTTGGGGGTTCGTGTCGACGACGACGCCGTTCTTACCTAGGGAAGGCTTCGTACACCATTCCGTAGGTATTCGTACAGAACGTAGATAGACACACACACAACGGCTTTGTCGACACTACCTATCGTCGTATCCAGGCCCGGGTGATTAGAATTGGAAGTTGGGTAATTATGTTGGGTATTACTGAGTGTTAAACTACGGACTACATACCTATAGATACTTCATACTGTACTTACTGGCTGTCATTTAACCGATGATTACCCGCATCCAATATCTCCAGCTCTCGAAGCTTGTATGGGGGCAGGCAGTTCAGCCATTAGGTGTCTCCAGTTACCTACCCGAGGGCCGACCTATCTGGCTTTTCTCCCCTGCATCCACTTGCTTAACCCGAAAAGAATTTCGAAGCGCAAAGTTCCAGATCGGTGGGTTGCCAAGGACCACTACGCATGTACATGCAAATTCCGGATCTAGCATCGCACAGCACTGCCGGTCCTCAGAAGTCGAGCGTGTCTTGCTTGTCTTGCTTGCCCGGACCTCTTCTGCTAGCTTTCAACTGAGGAAAGCCGGCAACAGCAAGAAGTCCAATGGCTATTGCCGTCTATCTGCGATACCGTATCTCAGTAGCCCTACGTGCCATACGTCGGAAGAGTGGCCGATCGCCCCCTTCGCATAGATTGTGCCTCCCTAAGCGGTACTAGCCATTGGTGGGCCGTGGACTAGGGTGATGTGATAGCGACAAATCCCGGCGTCGAGAGAGGGGAAGGAGGAGCATTCCGAGACTAGCTTTCCGATCCCAACCCGCGGACGGGCTATCTAGTTCCATCTCTCGAAGACGGACGGCATAGCATCCCCGTGGCCATTTGAGATATCCACTTGGACTCCTCCATGTACCAGCCCAGCCTTTTTGGAAGGACGCCAGGTATCCTGCCGTTGGTTCCTAAGGGTGTTGGATGGGTAGGATTGTCTGCCGTATCATGTAGGTAGGTGTGTATTATGCGCTTCACGACCTATATATTGTTATTATAGCACCGCACCCTTGTCGCCATGTGGTCAAGACACAGTCACACACCCAGAGAGACTCCAAGAGGGGGAGAAAGACAGAGAGAGAGGGAGAGAGAAAGAGAGAGAAAGCGTGTGTGGGCGTTCTCCAACCAGCTGCCGCATCTTGGGTAACGAACCATTTTCGTATCCGCAGGATATTCCCATAACAAGTCAAGGGCGGCTGGAAAGGAAATACGTGTTAATATACAACGGAACATACTGAGTACGTACGGTATACCCACGTTTCTAGGTATGTAGCTTACCTACCCCGTCCGTAGCGTAGAGAGCTTCAATTTGGTCGACGTCTATGCGGTGTACCGAGGGAGGCAAACATCTCCATGGGTTTCCGAGCATCGTCCCAACATAATTATAGGCTTACTACATGCTTTGCTTACCTACGTCCACCTGTCCATTTGCCTACCCATCTCCAAGCTCTTCGCTGAGGTCGACACCGCTTGCGTCAGCCCATGAATCTCACCGACGAATTCCATATTCCCTCTACCGTAAAGCAAGCAACCCCACGCTTTTCCCGAAGCACGATACCGCCAAATAGGATTGCATGAATCCGCGCGTGCGCGGCCCCCTTAGAGTGGCAACTTCGCTCGTGCTCATCGTTTACCGCTGCCAAATTAACGAAAACCCGGGCCGAATAGGCTTTGCTCGTGACGGGCGGGCGTAGGCACTCCCCCGGAATTTTTTTTTTGCTTGACCCTACCTTGCCCGCCCGTCACCACGGGTATTAGATTATAACCCCATTTCCCCAGCCGGGTAGGTGAGTAGTCTGACTCTATGCAACGTCCTAATCATGGGCGTATGCATACGATCTCAGTATCTCAGTAATATCTGCTGAAAAGCGACATGGCTATCCTCACCGTTAAAGAGGCTCGTCGCAGGCAACATCATAAGCCACCCTCACAGTGGGTGGTTCGGCTCAAGCGGTAGTTGTCAGCCCAATTAAGAGCTCGCATTCCAGGTGATTGACCGACAGACAAACTAACAATATCTTTTAAATACTAATCACGGACGCCCGCTCTCCGGCATTGCTCTCATCTGCTATATGCCGTAACATTCCACTTTGGGACTCGGATCAACTGGCGCATCGGACACAAGAGGAGAAGGAAGGGGCAGAAGAAATCCACAGCGTCACCATTACTTCGGCGGCATAGTCATAAAGTCCTTCCCGCCCTTCACAGCATCAACCCAATCGGCTCTGTTCCTGCAGTAGTAATCCCACTCGGGTTTGAAGTCCGCCTTGTCGCCGTCAATGATGCCGACAGACACGACGACGACAGACGGGCTATTGACCGGATCAATCTTAACAGCACTGCCACACTCCCCACAGAAACTCCGCTTAAGCCTGTTGCCCGACTCTGGGGTCCGATCTTCGTACGTCTTCATCAAAGAGGGCTTCGACTCCGTAATCGTAACTTGCTATCGTCATCTCTCGTCAGATTACCCCCCGCAGTCTCAGACACAGAGTGGTAATACGCACCTCGACATTGTAGATGGCGGATGTGGCAAACATTGTGCCGGTGATCTTCTGGCACGTCAAGCAGTGGCATCGAGTCCTCCTAACCGGATCGCCACGCATCTCAACCTTAATGCCGCCACACACGCAAGATCCCGTTCTGATCGACATGGCAAGCACTGAGACCTCAAAGTCCACAAAACGTTCAAGAACCGAAAACAGCCACGAGGCTCAAGATCCGCACGATTCGATTGCGGCAAGTCAATCAAGTCCGCCGCGACTCCGACAGAAAATGAAACACTCAAACACAGAGCTCGTCGGGCCACGAATAAATAAACGTAGCAGAGAGCCAACGTAAGCCCGCCCCAGAAGCCAAGATAACCCACCCGAGAGCGGATTCCGTATGGCTGGCAACCTCCCAAGTATGCAGCTTGATATCATGCGAGGAAACACCCCGCCCACAAGCCGGGTCCAGCACCCGATCCGGACGCAACGCACACCGCGAAAGCAGCAACAATACCATTCTCAAGCTTCCGAGAGACACCACCACAAACAACAGCATTAATAAGCTACCAAAGAAAATCTCTCGGAACGCGGCTCTGGCCCGCATATCTCACCCCCAAGGCTCCCTCGCCTCATAGGCCGAAGCGTTCAGGTAGGTCGTAGATCCAACCGTCCAAACCGTGGGTCATAAAGACAGATCGTCATTTCTTTTTTTTCCTTTTCCCTTATGAACCGAATGAAAACAGAAGTCAGGAGCGAGCTATGCAAGTTTAAGTAAACACAAGTGCTCACCACGGAACCAAACAATGAATTCTCCCGGCTAGACGGGCAGGTTGGCTCATGTGGCTCCTAATACCTATTACCTAGCTATGTGGATTGAGGGCGTCGGGCCTCTGAACATTCCATCCGTCACCTGCCTGCATGAGAGACGGATCTACAATTGGCTCTCCCCGGGACACAGGTAACGCCTGGATAGGTAGTCAGTCCATGTTATTTCCAGACTTCTTCAAATCCGGATTTCAGAGATATGATGAATAAGAATTTCATCTGTGACCTATACGGACGACAATGGCAACGATAGGATTAGCAAGTAGAAGTCAATTCATTACATAGAGAGTACCTAAGAAAAGCAACGCAATGCGCTCGGCTACAATGAACAGCGTAGGCAAATGGCCTCTATGCGAGACGTAGGGAGTTTATTTAATGCCAGCAACCGCGGCCTCGAAAAACTCAGCGGCTCTGCTCAAACGGCAATGACTAGACTAAGCGCGACTTGAGTGGGTTGTATCGTAATTCTGGAAACAAGAGATGACAGGCAAGGTAGTCGCAGATATAGCAAGCAAATGTCGAAATGTCTCGTGCTAAATGTAGCGGCATTTAAGCGAGAGACAGCGTAAGACTTTATAAGTCTAGATGAAGCTAGGCTCAACCGAAAATAAGGAGGCGAAGCATAATGCCATTGAAGCCCGCTCTTCACTGACATTGCTCTGGGCATCCCATGTCTTCTGATCTTCTTTCCCTCGGTGTCAGTATCGTCAGTAATCTCCATATTAACGTAGACTGGCAACGCGAGCGCGTGGGTTTCGCAGCCGGGAGCCAGCAGCTGGCTTGAACTTTCGACCTCTCTTGGGGACCGGCTCAATATCATCATCGTCGTCTGATTCGCTGCTATACTGATACGTGGTATCGATGTCCCGCTTCCGTTTGGGCTGCTTGCATTTTGGTTTCTCGGTGTCGTTACGGGTAGGCGCGGCATCTGTGAGAGCGTACGTCTTCTTCTCCCCGGAAGTAGGCTCAGGACGTTGCATGACAGTCTGCTCCTCAGGATTAAGCTTGGGGCATTGCGTGATGGCATTCTCTTTGGTGGTGGGCTGGGGGCACTGATTGATGATGCTGTCTCCGTCGGAAGAATCAGAGTCAGAATCATCCATCTCGATCTCTGGGCCCCAAAATACTTGAGTCAAGTCGACATCGGCATAGCCAATACCCTTCTTTAACTGAGCTGTGATCACCTGCTCCTTGCGCTTTCCAAAAGCCTTAGAGTGACACTCATGTTCACGGCGGGCCTGCAGCACCATTCTGAGGTCTTCCTCGTTCTCGATGCCCTCGTCTCCAATTTTTGGCTCCCAGACCTCCGTGCTTCTTGCGGGGTCGGTACGTGGGTCGTAATCCTCGTCGTCGTATGGGCAACGACCGTCCCACATGTCATACTTGATGAAGTCTTCATATATACCATCTTCCCCGGGCTCATAGAAAGGATGACGAGCCGCACCTAAAGGCAGCGGGTTAGTTTACTTTTCTCAATATGCGATATGGGGAAGAGGGTCACGTATCACGTAAATTATGATGATATCGGGCGAGGATACGGGGCGGAAGACACTTACTGAACTCTTCGTTCGAGGGGTACAGAGAATGCAAAACACTGTTAAAGCGCTCGTTAAACTGCTTTTTGGTCGTGGCGCTGTAAATCCAGCGGCTGACATCGCTCACGGATTGGTCGTCTCGGTCAAACTGTCCGATGCTCGGGAGTTGCTGGTCCTCGATCTCTTCCAGCTTGCACTGGGTGCCTTCAAGCTTGCATGGTGTTTGCTTTTGAGTTTCTTCCTGGAGTTGCGTCTTACCATGTTGAGTATACTTAGGACCGGGTAGAACCTGAGTGTTGCAAACTTCCTCGCCATGCTCAGAGAGCGCGTCATCATCATCATCATCATCATCATCATCATCATCATCATCATCATCATCATCATCATCACCATCATCGCTGTCAATCTTTATAGTGACCGACCGAGTTGGCAGCGTGCTAGACAGACGGTAACGAGCCGGTGGGCGAGAACCGCGGTCGTAGCGGTTGTTAAGGCTAACAGTGGTGTCCTGACTGGAGATTGTTGTTGGTGGCGTGAGTTGCTGGATCGATCCCGTGGACCGTACTGGCGTCTTGGGTACTTTTTGCGTATCCATCTTGCCGAGTTGATAACACGTAGTACCTAAATGCCGTAATGTAGGTAGGTAGAGAATGATATCTAAGCGGTTGTGACGTAGAGTGTTGAAGATTGGGGTGATGAGGATGCGAGGCGCTGCCAGGGAAGGCACCTGACGGATAGGGTGCGTAACTGTAAAAAGGCTGGTGCGTAAGAACTCGACGGTGAACCTGAAGCTAAGGTTTGTTGGCAGGCGCAGATAGGTAAACTAGTGGGCGACGTAGGAACCTACAGGCTACTCGGATGTCCCAGTAGGCTGTTTCTTGTAGGAGAGTCCTGAGCAGTTGTAGGGATCAGGTAGATCCAGTAACTAATTAGAGAACAGAAGTGGTGGTTGAATGAAGGCGGCAGGTCAAGACGGTGAGAAGGAGGAGTGGAATGGTAGGGTAAGGATGGCGAACGTGGTGATGATGATGGTTGTTGTCGAAGATCGTTATTGACGAAAATGATAGGTTAGTTCTGGCGATGAAATAGAACAAAGTAGAAGAGTGAGTGGTTGTTAAGAAATGGGCAAAGAACAGTTTTTTTTGGATGTTGTGGGATCAGGATAGAGTGAGTTTTGGAAGGTGTGGGTGGTTGGTTATTCTGGTCGAAGAGTGACGGGGTGAAATCAATACATTACCTACCTCGGCACCTACCTCATTACTTTTCCGCACCTTCCACGGCAACGACGAATGTACTTACACAACCACTTAGCTCATATGAGGCAGTTATAAAATGGGTTATCACGGGAAAGTGCGTTAGTACCGGCGCCGGCGATATTGGAAATAGAATTTGAATCTGGAAATTCAAATCTTGCATACACGCTTGATGCCGTACCAGTACCAGTAAACAACGATCTTTCTCGTTTCGTGCCTTACAGCCATCTCTCGTTTTATCTGGCCTAGCACATGTATAACCGGTGACCATAACAGGGCATCCCCTGGCCTCTTCGTGATTCCCAGTACCTACCACCTAGACAGTCAACCTGCCCCTTAGCACAGCTGATAGTTGAACGCTCTTGGCCCCCGGCCACGGAAACTCGTATTCACAATACCCGTAGAAGAATGAAGTTTGTATTTTGAACTACCCAAACGACGTATGGATTAGGGATATATCACATACCCGTTGCACCGAAACAGCGTTCGGAGCACCTCCCACATAGATAGCGCCAGAACCGGAGTCTTCATTATAGTCAATGAGTCGTAATCACCTAGCATTCCGGACTGAGCTCGAGAGTACCATTGCGCTAGATAAGCATATCGCTTGCTACCGAGGCCAAAAGGCGTGATTATACCGTGATGTTTCCGAGCATGAAGGTCAGGTCAACGAGTCCAGGGTCAGTACATCGGGACAATTCGACCAGTACCGTCTGGTAAATCAAAGGCGGCTGACTTCCTACGAACTTTTCGCCTTGATTTTGGAAACAACTTCCAATAAATGCTTTTCCATTACAGCCGTAACCCCTTGCGGATAGTACTGAGAAGGGGGCTCCTGTCGGGGCAAGAGAGGGTCCGGATAATCTCCTAGAATAAATAACGTTAGCCAGGAACCGCGCCCCCCGTGTCTTGATCGAGACTCGAGATAGGGCCGTCATCGGAAATATGAGTGGGAGACCTCACTAATGTTGAACTTGTGATCGGTGAGCCGGCTTTTGAGGAATTCGTGCTCCTTAGCCTGTCTGTCCGCCCATTCTACGCCTTGCGAACTGGGCGTCTGCAGCGTTTCGCTGAAGGACTGAGTGGGAGTGTGGAGAGACGCGGGCAGCTGCGGAACAAACTGCTGAGATGAGTTTGCAACGTGTTGCATGATGATCACGGGATGGATTTGAATGCTGGATACATGTAGTGGCGGTCTTGACAAGGCGATGAGGTCGGGTGGAAGTTCTGTACCTGCGCTAAAAAGGAGGAGTTTACATAAGGCGGCGGGACTGATCGGCGCCCAATACAGCCACGGGCCGTGGGTTATTTGGTATTCAGAAAGATACGTACCCTTTGGCGCTAAATATACCAATCAGTGCTGGCGTTCTGGGGCTCAAAAAAATCGCGTGTAGCCGCTCGAGGTCTTCCGTATCTGGGTACGTATCTTTTTGAATGCCAGATCATTCTGGTCAGTGCGCGCCGCCTACACGATTTTACATTCAAAAAGATACACAAGGTAGGTATATTACGTCTTTACCATGTTGTTCGGCCTATAAACTGCTCGGCCAGTTGAAACTTGACAGTGGGTTTTAGCTGGGCGGTCCTTTTGGACGGCCGAGCAAGTCGGTAAACACGCTTCATTATTGTAATTTGTGGCCACCTGTAAGCACAGTGTTTTCCCCTGACCACGTCATTCCTCACAGTCCAGGCCGAAGAGTCAACATCACCACGACTTTCCAGATTGTACGCAATGGGTACCTTACTTTCTACAACATATTGATGTATCACTTTCTGTTGATTTCTTCTCTATAACCTGGTATAGGCACCAATGTCAATCTGGTGTACCTTCTTTCTACGGCTCAACCGACTGTCAACCGACTTACCGCTCGTGAGGAGTTCCTTTTGAATGACATAAAGACTGAGAAAAAGGCAAGCAGCGCCAACTCGCAAGATGAGAGAATCTCCCCCCCTGGTAGCGAATACCAGCTACTTCTCGCAGAATCTTACCTCATATCTGCTCTCATGGGCGGCAGAAGAGTGCAAGCACGTGCTATCCCAAAGACAAAATCATAGCGCTTCAAGTTAGGTTACGGGTTACTATCTTCTAGATGTGTTGAGGTGGAACTGTATCGAGATATTTACCTTGCTAGCCCGAAAGACGAAGCATCGATGGATTGCCATAAATACTGCGCTGGGGCGCTTTTTACAACTCTGGTGTGACGTTAAATGGGCCATCTCGGACATGAGAATGTCTATTCAACGAGTTGATTTCCCGGAATTTTAGAAAATGAATAGAAGGATCGATCTTACGGAACCTCAAGATGCTTGATGAGGCCAAGTCCACACTTGAACAAGTTCTCGAACTCGACAAGTATGCCCACTTGTCTGCCGTGACGCTCAAGCGACTGATCATGCCTCTAGTTCCGCGTTTGGCAGGTCCTTGCTTAATCACTATATACTCCCGGCCGCCAATTATGAGATGGCCATCCTCACATGGGTTGAAAAACGAACGGGAACTCTGGCCAAGACGAAGAAGATAAGTGGCCGCCAGTCCTAGCTCGATAAAGTAGCCGGGTAGAAACCCCACGTCTTAGACGAAATAATTGGTCAACGCGTGGAAGTCGGTATAGATACTCTTCGATGGTACTACGGTCTACAAGATGCCTAATCCACCCACATGATTGGGAAGCCATATTCCATACAGGTTACTGTTGCGTGAAATCAACGATAATAGTCAAGGTATAGATTGCCCCTGGGTATAGGCTGCGTAGAGGTACAAAAGCGACACCATATTTGGATAATGGGATGGGTAGGGTTCGAAACTGTACGGTATGCGATCGGGGCACTCCAGACCCGGTCCCAACACAGCGCTGCTAACCACTCTGGTTGGATATGAACGCGATCTTTAAACAGCTTTATTTTCATCGTCGCTACCCCTATTGTAAAATCACTATTGTACACCGATCTACACATAATATCTTAACCCCCCTCCCCCTTTCATGGCTTAACCTTCGAGGCTTCTCTTGTTTTCGCTCCTTCCGGTCTCTTTCCCCAGTTATATTCCATCAATATTATACAGGGTCGAGCACGAAATGCTCGATTCAATCGAATTAGATAGCGCACTATTGTTTGCCGCGTATAATGTATTTCGCGACCTCCTAGTTTGACTCATAGTACGGGACCAAGTATTCTCGGACGGGCGTTTTGTCTACTATCTGAACAGTGAGAGTCAGCCAATAGACATATCTAAGGGGGGTGTTTGGGTATTCCTACTTGTTGGGCCTTTGGTGGCACGTTTCCGTCGGGCAATTCTTGGGCTCCTTCTTAGTGGCTGGGGGTTCGCGCTTCGTTTTGAAGCCCCTTTCCGTCGCCTCAGTCTCTGACGTGGTGTGGACGCATTGCTGGCTTCTTTTGGGTACAACCGACCAATGAATTCTTTATCCATGCTCGAGAGGACGTCGTTTGGGTGGACAAAGCCGCCGTTTGATGTGAGCTCCTCGGGGAAATGGTACAGCATAATGGACTTCCGGTCAAACCGGGAAAACTGGGTCGTGGTCTTGTTATATTTCGTCAACACGTTCCTGTCGACCGTTTCCTGGTCCCAGTCCATTTCTTTGAAATAATATTCATACACTCGCGCTTCGTCCCACTTGATGCCCCCATCGGGACTTTGGTGCTCGTGGATGAGGCCAAGTGCATGGCCGAACTCGTGGTACACTGTCCGAGCCAAGATCCTGTCGGTGGTGTTATCGTCGAACCAGCCAAAGTTCATCGTGGCACGAGTCGAAACAGCTAGGCAGTCCGTACCGAGGAGGGACCATGAGCTACCCTTTTTGAAGCTCACCCGGACTTCTGCTTCGTCGAGGTTGTCCATGAAGTCCATGTTAATGTTGGCGTACTTGGTCCATTCTCTGGCATACGTTTCAACTTTCTCTCGGACTTTATCGCTTCCCCCCATGAGGCAAATCTTTAATGTGTGGCCTATTGGCCATACCTTGGAGTTAACCACGCCGATATGTAGACTATTTTGGGGCCAGTCTTCCACTCCTGGTTCGTCGTACTGTACCGGTGAAGGGACCAAGCTACATAAATTATATGAAGGCATGATTCCGAATGCTCTGGCGGAGTGTAGAGAACTGTGATATCACAATGACTGCTTTGGAATGGCCTATTGGAAGTGTCTTGTGTTTCTAGTGATCAGTGGGCAGAGCCTGCTGTCTACCCGCCTGTCTGCCTGTCTGCCTGCCTACCTACTGGATTGAGGCTGAAATACGCCAAGCGTGGCCGTATTAGAAGGCTTTTCAGGGGGGTTGGCACCACACCATCATGCGGGCCCCCCTCACATTACACGCCATCGTCTCCAAGCCATAAGGCTGTGGCAATACCTAGCGAAGATCAGCAAGGCATTTAGTTTGCGCCCATTGGCCGTGGCGTGATTACATGCACTGCGGTCAGATTGGCGCACTCAGTCCTGCTCAGGTGCCCCCAATGGAAATCTATTTTTTGCCACCCGGTAACATTCCTACGTCCTGGTAATGGTGTGGTAGAAACGCCATGTCACAAGGCCTTGGCCACTGTGCCACCATAGGACGCCGTAATGGGTATTCCCCCCATCGCCCACCTTGCGTCTGAGTCCCGCATTCATCCTGCCGGACTTCTGCATACACCGAATCCCTCCTTTCATCAACGTCCAGACCACAACAATGGCTCTTCTCCGCAGCAAGTTGCCACACAAGCACACATCCACGGGAGTCGACACCAGTGCTTCTCAACGACGAACAAAGAGAAAACCCCCAAAGAGGAAGCACAAGTCGTCACAGGCCAAGAAGGCGAGCATCAATCGAGTGCCGACCCCCCTAGCGGAAAGGAAGAATGAAGAAGATCATCAACACCCAGAGAAAAAGCTGGCTCTCCGCTCCAGGACGGGGATCCAAAACGGCCAGAGTGGCGGATATAACGGTCCCTGGATTCAAGAAGTGCCGCTGAAGAGGAATAACGGGAAGACTAAGAAGACGATAGTCAAGAGGAGGCACTTTTGGAACAGACTCGACCAAGAAACGATCTCGCCTCCTCTCAAGGAACGCAGATTGGAGGACGAGTTTCCCATGATCATCGAATGCTGGCAATAGTCTCTAGGCCGACAGTAAGTCGCAAAACCCCCCTTATTCTGTCCGAATGTGATCCCATTTGCGGGCATTGAAATGACAGCAGTAGGTCTATTGAGATATACGTTCATCGATTGCGAACACCTTGGAAGGAGCAACAGAGCACTCATGGTCGTTGTTCGGCCAGCGACTTATTGGGATGTACTGGACAACTACACTTCCGTGGACTTCTTGTTTTTTTTTTTCGTTTGTGGTACCTATGCTGGAAAGGTTATAGACGGGTTTGGATATCATAGGGGCAGGAATATCTGTCGCGGATAGCCTGTACGATGAGGAAACCGCGGTTGGTTTGGATTCATATCTCAGGTTGATCACCACGCTCATTACAAATCTCTTACATCAATTCATTATTGCCACTGCGCGCTTCGAGATGTAATATGTATTATTATCAAACGGCCGGATCTTCCCCAGTGCCACTTGACTATTTGAAGTCATCATGTTGCGTCAAGTTCTGACATAGGATCGCCTCGGCCCTGCGCTGGCCATCGTTATAGGCGGACAGAGCAAGATTTTGGTAAAGAAAAAGGAGGTTCGCCTATAACCAGACCGTCCCTGATTAGGTCCATCGGCTCGAACGCTACCGCTGGAGTGGCCATTTACTGGCAATCGAACGGGCAGGAATTGGAATCATCTGCGAGCCCGGCCGCTGAGGCCACCCACGGCGGTCCTCGAGCATATCGTTGGTCATTGTATACGGCCCTAAACAACGACTAGGGGTTTGTTCGACGATCCGGCCGAGGAGGAGGCAGGCAACAGGCCGCCAAGGCCCAACGCAGAATTTGGCAAAACCAGGGTATAGTCAGGTAGTCAAATTGTGCCCACATATTTGGAAAGAACAGGGTGATGATATAAAGGCTTCGAGTTCGCAAGCATACAAGCGATTAATGGAGTATTTCTAGTGTCGATGTTGAGTGCACCTGGCAGTTGCTCGGGAAAGTGGGGAGCGATATTTAGGTGACAAATCCACCGAAACTCGCGCATGACTATTTTCCGCATCCCGCTTCTGAAGTACTTGGGTTCCCAGCGAATCTTGGTGGATCTGGAAATACCAGGGTGCCGAATACCAGAATGAGGTGCCGGATAAGCCATGTGCCTCCCGGTTGCTAAGTAGAAGCCGATGGGAATGGAGTTGTAGAACCCGTTATTCCCAAGGTGTTATTCCCTATCTGCCCGGGTTCACCCTAGATAGTACGGCACACTTCCACAGCCATCGCAACAATACGGAACGACTAGGCGTTTTATGCCTATAGCTAGTTCTATAATGTGCATATAAAGGGGCCGGATAGTACTGTATCCGTGCTTTTGCCGACTATCGGGGAGTCTTCATAGAGTTATGCGGGAAGCCGGCGGGCGGTGGGGCTTGACATCGGCTACCGCCGGTCTCGCCAGTCTTTTTCCTGCGTCATTGAAGTGGGCTGGCTTCTGCTTTCCGATCCTATAGCCGCCAACATCGCAAAGTAGGAATCTGAATATAGTGTAGGTCAGGTATCCTGGTCTTACTAGGCTAAAGCTTCAATTTGCTCTTTTGCATCCCCGGTTTCACATTGACTATATAATACCGGGCAACGACGTCGCAACACACGACTCGCACACCATGTCTGCACTGCGGATTCTCGTGCCCGTGAAACGGGTCATTGACTATGCTGTAAGCCATCCTTCACTCGGGACCTTTGATGGCTCGAAATCCCCCCAGTCGACTGATGGTTTCCGTAATGTGACGCCAGGTCAAACCGCGTGTGAACAAGGCCCAAACCGGTGTTGAGACGATTGGCGTGAAGCACTCGATGAACCCCTTCGACGAGCTCAGCATCGAGGAATCTGTACGCATTCGAGAGAAGAACCGGGCGCCGGGCGGTGTGGAAGACATCTGCGCCATCTCTGCTGGCCCGGAGAAGTCAGTCGACACCCTGCGCACGGCCATGGCCATGGGCGCGGACCGCGCGATCTTCGTCCAGACGGCCGAGGGGGACGAGGGAGCCTTGGAACCCCTTAGTGTGGCTAAGGTTCTACGCGCCGTCGTGGAGAAGGAGAAGAGCAACCTCGTGATTCTCGGCAAGCAGAGCATCGATGACGATTCGGCACAGACGGGCCAGATGCTCGCTGGGCTCCTTGGTTGGCCACAGGCTACACAGGCGAGCCGTGTCGAGTTCAAAGCTGAAGACAGCGTTGTGGTGACAAAGGAAGTTGACGGCGGTGTTGAGACCGTGCGCGCGAAGCTGCCTCTTATTATCACGACGGATCTTCGGCTCAACGAACCGCGGTATGCGACTCTGCCGAATATCATGAAGGCGAAAAAGAAGCCGATTGTAAAGATGAGCCTATCGGATCTTGGCGTGGCGAACGAGAGAAGGTTGAAAATTGTTGAAGTTACTGGTATGCTACCGGCCCTCCCCGATGTGATTGATTTCATTTTACGATGCTGCTTTTGCGACTCCGCTTCGCTATTGCGGTTTATAGTTTATTTGCGTCGAGTTCACCTCGCCCTACTGACACGGATACAGAGCCTGCCCCCAGACAAGGCGGTGGCAAGGTCGAGGACGTCGACGGCATGATCTCAAAGCTGAAAGAGCTTGGTGCTTTATAATAGACCATTTGGGGGGAAGAACTGAACATATCACAGCAGAATATATGAGACCAATATCTGCTTAGCCCTGTACCATCATGAGAGGAATATCAGGATATGGAGCATATCTGTAGACGCAGACAGGATCTATCAGTATATACCTGAGTTACCCGGAGGCTCATCGCTGAGCTGCAGAGGATTATGGATTGTATTGTTGTTTTGCAGTCTGCTCGGAGGAAAACTGCCTAGACTCTGTCGTGATCCACAATGCTGCATTTTGTAAATGAGAATCGGATAGGTATTCCTTCTCTGGCGTAGCGTCGTATTGCATATGAACTGTAGCGTCGACGTGTGTGGCGTGTGGCCTCACTGGACAGCGTGAACATGTGTATCCATGGATATCCACGAAGATGGCCGTGTATGGTTCACCGGCCGACTTCAAGGCAGCAGCACTTGCTGCCGCCACCCGCAAGTGAACGTGAGGCTTGTCCTTATTAGCTGGGCCGCTTTCGGACTTCGGCCGGTGGCTTCTGCGGGACATCGGTGGGGCACAAAGCAATGGGAGGCGCATGTTGATTGGCCCGTCGACAGCCAGTGGGTCCAGCCCGTTGCCGGCCACAATTTTGCAGCGATCCCTTTGGCCAATTCAGGCTCTCTCGACCCCACTATCGAGACTTTTTTTCTGCTTCAAAATGCTGCGATCCCCCCAACCCGGTTCCTTCGCCTTCTTTTTGCATCGTATTTCTCATCTTCAGCGCCAGCACTCTGAACAACCCACCTCGTCTTGCAACCACACCGCTCCAACACCACACTTTATTCTCATTCGATTGTTTCCGCATACATCAGCCCTTATGAACGGGCGCCCGTCAGTCTTCACATCACAGGTATGCACGGTTCTTTCATCCCATATTCTTTCTCCCGATGACTCGTTCTTTGCTTCGATTTGGGGGGATGCACGATAGCCTCCCTTTCCGAATCTTCTGTTCTTTGCCTACACGCAATAATTACTACCGCAATCAACGCTATATTGCTTCTGTTCTCTCTTACCTGATGCTTTATTATTGTGGCGTTCGGCCTCTATGATGTCCTCGTCGTCCCAATACCATGGCTGTGACTGTAGCTAATCTCTTGTCTTGGCAGGATTATATCTCTGGTACGCTGCTCAACTCCACGATCTGACTCACTGTCCAAAGAGTACTAACATGCTGTGAACGAAGACCACTTGTGGCGGACTCTCTCCGCTTGAAGGTCTCTTGAATAATCTCAGCATCCACCTACCTAAACCTCAACGACAACCACCTAGAACACCATGCTTTCTCGAATTGCTCTGAAGGCCGCGAAGCCTGCAGCTGCGGGAGCTGCAGGCCTGAAGTCGCAGGCCCGCTTCATTTCAGCGACTGCTACCCTAGCTACGAAGCCCAAGGGCAGCAAGGGCCGACAGATGCCCTCCCAATTTTCTCGGCCCACGGCGCCTGCTTCTGGCAACGAGGCTACCCTCACGCTTCGGGTTCGTAACGTCTGCCGACCTCCTCTCCCACCTCAGCTAACCAGGTCTAGGACGGCCCAGTTTTCCAAGGAACCGCCTTTGGTGCGAACTCCAACATTTCTGGTGAAGCCGTCTTCACCACCTCCCTCGTTGGCTACCCGGAGTCGATGACCGACCCTTCATACCGCGGCCAAATTCTAGTTTTCACTCAACCCCTGATTGGAAATTATGGTGTGCCCTCATCTATCCGTGATGAGTGGAACTTGCTGCGCCATTTTGAATCGCCGCACATCCAGTGTGCTGGTATCGTCGTGGCTGATGTTGCTGAAAAGTACAGTCATTGGACCGCTGTTGAGAGTCTGGGAGAATGGTGCGCGCGCGAAGGCATCCCTGCTATCTCTGGGGTCGACACACGTGCTATTGTCACATATCTGCGAGAGCAGGGTTCCTCTCTTGCGAGGATTTCTGTTGGAGATGAGTACGATGCTGACGAAGATGAGAGCTTCATAGACCCTAGCCAGATCAACCTAGTCAAGCGGGTCAGCACCAAGGCGCCTTTCGTTGTGGAAGCCCTCAACCCTCAGTATCACATTGCCTTGATTGACTGTGGTGTCAAGGAGAACATTCTCCGAAGCCTTGTCAGCCGGGGTGCTAGTGTTACTGTGTTCCCTTACGACTTCAAGATCCAGAAGGTGGCCGACAGCTACGATGGTGTCTTCATCTCCAACGGTCCTGGTGATCCGACTCATTGCCAGTCCACCGTGCACAATTTACAAGTGCTAATGGAGACCTCTCAGGTTCCTATCATGGGCATTTGCCTCGGCCATCAGTTGCTTGCTTTGGCAGCTGGTGCGAGTACGATCAAGCTTAAGTATGGTAACCGGGCTCACAACATTCCTTCACTCGACTTGACCACCGGTCAATGCCATATTACTAGCCAGAACCACGGCTATGCTGTTGACGCTAGTACCCTACCCAGTGACTGGAAGGAATATTTCGTCAACCTGAATGATGGCAGCAACGAGGGTATGCGCCATACCTCTCGACCCATTTTCTCTACTCAGTTCCATCCTGAGGCTCGAGGTGGCCCGATGGACAGCGCTTACCTATTTGACAAGTACATCGAGGATGTTCGAGTCTTTAAGGCTTGCCAGGCAGTGTACAAGGACAACCGCCCCTCCCAGTTTATACTTGATATCTTAAGCAGGGAGCGGGTCGGCGTTCAGCCAGAACCTTTGGCTGCCATGGCTTAGGCTTGCTGTTTCCGGCGTATGCTACATGAAATGTGCAAGACATGAACTGATGATAAACCATTGGCGCTGGGGCAGGGTTTCTTGTTAAACACTCGAGGACGTACTGAATTTATATACCGAGTATAATACTTGTAGTCATCCATTCTAATGTGATCCCTCTTTTTTTTTTTTAACTCGTTCCCGCTTGCGATTCTCTTCTACGTCCCGAGTTGTGAACCTTCTTAACGGCCCATGATAAGATCTGATTACTGGTTGTGTGCCGCCAGCGTCGGTTTGAAGCCCTACCAGCCTAACCTGCTTCTCTCACTTATTAAGCATCTATTACGCGATGGACATCTACACAGCCATATACATATTCCATTACCGTTACAAACGTAGACCGAACCGCGCACACATATCCATTTGCAATAAAATGCATAACTCATCGCTCATAGCGGTCTTGAGGAGGGTTGCAAATCCCATACGAGACGGTTTCTCATCCCCTAAGACTCAGCACGCTATAGCTTAAAACAGGCGGGTAGGTAATTCGCGATTACGAGTGAAAAGTCAGGCTGTGGATGTTCTTATTCCCTGTGAGTTTCTCGTAATCCACCCATAGACTCCCCGGCCGTTTAAATAGCTCTGGCTACAAGTATCTACTGCTGCCCTTGTGTGAAAAGGAAACCAGCAACTATCTGCCTGATTTCAAGTCGTCAAGTCTCTACGAATTGTGAGCCTTGCGAGAGATGAATATTCCAAGGACTCGGAAGACTAGGGAAATCAACGGGGGAAATACGACACTGCAATCATGTCAAGTAGCGATAATTATCACAAGGAGCGCGATCTGGCAACCCACGGCACAGAGAAGACGCAAGAGATTGGCTATGTATTACAGTACAGTCCTGTCCTGTCCAGATAGGCCAGCTAGCTAATCGAGACCAAGCGGCTACTCCGCAAAAAAAAAAACAATCCCTTTTTTCCCTCCCTCTTCAGTGTCCGTTGCTGCATTCGGTCCTAACATAGGTAGGTAGGTAACAAATCCAGCAGTCGACGGTAATAAACATGAATTCGCACAGCGCGGACTTACCGAGATGACAAGATCTGGGGAAATACCTAGCTGGTAATTACCAAAGCCGTATCCCGGCGCTCTATGGGGTTTCTTGGTCTGGTGGCCATGCATCCTAGTCATTCACTGTTTCCTTTCCTCCTTTCGGGTGAAGCACTCCGAATCTGTGCTCCTGGGCGACGCACCCACAATGGCTCTTCCGGCGTGAGGGGAGGTTGTAGCCTTGAGTGTGTTTTGTACAATAACGATGCTAAAAATGGCGGCGTGATTTATGATTGGAGTCCGAAAATTGACCTGCCATTTACCATTACACATTGTGTACTTCAGTGCGTCCAGAGTGCGCCTGCTTAGTATCGATAGCCGTCATTATGATGGCTACTCTCTCCGTAGCTGTCGCGGTGCGAGGGGCGTCGTTCATCAAGTACGGGTCGATCGTAGGACGATGAACCGGGACGGAAGCGGTCGCCACCTCTGGGAACGCCAAGAGGACGCGGTCCTCTACGTCTGCGGCGTCCACCGCCACCGCCGCCGCCGCCGCCGCCACCACCGCCTGGACGTCTAGGAGGCCCACGGCGGCCTTGGAAAGCGTTCTCACGGGGATTGCGGCCGGTGCGTGCGAGCTCACGTCTCTCCTTTTCCCTATGTGGGGGTCGAATGCCGAGGAATATTTCGGGGCCGCGATTGACCAAGACGTCGTCTCGCTCGAAGTAGTATCTGTGGTAATCTCTACCAGATTCCTCGTTGTAGTATGGATCCTTTGCCTGTGCAAGGCAATCAAGACGACGCTGAGCAAGCTCTGGCGGTACAGGTCGATACAGAACGGTAGGGGCAGATTTGGTTCGAATGAATCCTGTCTCAAGGCGGTCTTGTCGACTTGGGTGCATACTAGGGGGACCGTTATGCGGATAGGGATTGCGAGGGCCGGTAGGTGCATTCTCGATACCGGAAAAACGGGATGGGCCGGTAGGGATGGAGGGTTTACGGTCGGGGTGGGTAACAGAAGGAACAGCTCCTCGTCTGGGGGCTTGATTTCCATCCCCCTCTTCTAGGCTAGCCGTGACATTGCCATCGTCATCACGGCTATATGAAACCTCGTAACGAGGCATGTTGCCCTTGCTTTTGGCTTGCTGCTCTGTATCGACCCAGTCTTCAAAAAGATCGGGTGGCATGAAGTCTACGGACAATGCTTTTCGATTTGTTTCGTCAGGCCAAACGCGGTTGTGCAAGGCAGCGCGCACGCGAGAGGCTGCGGCGGTCGAGGCAAAAACAGCAAAGGCGTGGGTACGGATGTTATCGAGATAAAAGTTGACAACGATGTTGGGGTCGAATGGAGAGTTGGCGGGGGTGGCAAGCTCCACAAGATGATCCCGGACAGCGTCTGGTCGGAGGGGGCGCATGAAATGCTTGATGTACAGCGCACAAGTCGCAGGATGCGTGGAAGGTTCGATATCGCGCTCCGGAGAGGGGGAACGTTTTGGGTCACGCGTCTCTTGTAGCGCGTCGTTGGACGCGGAATAGGCGTCCCGCCGCGGGCTGGCTGCTCCGGCATCAGCCATTGTACTGTCTTCCGCATCTCCTAGGTGACTGTGATTGGGTTGGGTGGTCAAGTCACCAGACTCCTCGAAAGGAGCTTCCTCATTTACATCAACAGCATTAGCAGACTCTTCAGTAATCGAGTCTTGCCTTTCGTTTAGCTCCAGCTGTCGCTCTGTAGGCTCCTCATCTTGTGTAGATCCCATATCGATATCTGCAGCTGGCGTCTGATCAGTAGCGCCCTCGTGTTCCGATTTCGGGGTTCCGTGGTTGTTAACGGCCGAGTCTAAGGTAGCATCGCCAGCCGCCTCAAATTCATCTTGTCGCAGCCGTTTCCGTGCAGCCTCGTCGGAAGATAGAGGAGTTGTCGATCTGCGCTTTCGTTTTTGTACATCCTGTGCAGCTTCGGTTGTGGTGAGAGATGGTGCCTCAGACGCAGTCATACTTGAGGCTTGTGCCTGTACAGCATCTCCCGTGCTGGCTTGAGGTATAGCAGCAACCGACTCAGTCTGTGGTTCTGTTAGATCGCTTGTAGATGCGGCTTCAGGTGGCTGCACATCATTGGGTTCTGTTGTTGTCGTCGCCTCGGCAGGTAGCTCTGACGTCGCGGCCTGGCTGTCTTCGGAAGCTGTGGCCTCTTCTAACCGGGAAATGAGCTCTGCCTTCAGTCCATTCTGCGGTAGGCCCAAACGCTTCAATTCCGCCTTCAACTCGACCACCTTCATCTTACTGTAGTCCGCCATGGTGTATATGGACGAAAATTTTAAGGCTTGCTAGAATGCGGGTGTGGTGGCTCCAGCAAAGAAAAAGCTTCTTGCGATGCAAGCGCACCGAATTGCGACGGAACGAGCGTCGGCTTCAGTGTAGACTCGCGCCCGTTGCACCTCGCAAGCGCTTCTTTCGGTCGGATCAGAAAGGCGAATGATGGAATTGTGGAAAATTTGACATAGGGGAGGCGGGAGGCAAGGGGATGTTCAGCCGTTGTCGTAGACACTGGAAAGACACGAGTATAGCAGCAAGGTCCAGAACCGAGGATCAGTCCTCAAATGACCCGACAGAAAAGGTATTGCGACAGGTGCTGCAAAGCAGTCGGCTTTATTAGGTTGTGGCGCGTCGTTGGTCGCGATGTAACGTCTGGATGTGGTGTAGGTATAAGGTAGGTCGGGACACGGGAGTTCGAGTTGGTCGCAAAATCTAATCGGTGCTTTCCAGCGTGCTTTGCGCAAGTCACCGGATATAGCGATTTTATTGGCTGGAACATGAATGGAGATTGTATTATCCGGCTCTTGTCAACAGGTGTCCCGATTGTGACATCATAAGTGCCCCGTGTGGCTAGCGTGGAGCGCATCTCAATGACGGATACGGCAGTACCGTGGAGGTACCTACAGTGTCTGCACTGGGTACGTGAGCTGCTGCCCATACTACCGTCGCTGCCGAGACGTCGGTGAAGACCGTGTGATAAACTACCCCTGAGACTGTACACTAAGTAGTTATTTCTTGCCCGTTTATGTTCTAGCGACCGTTTAAGCCGCCAGACCAATTGCATCCTAGGCACCGTGCCAGGAGGCGTGGTTGCCAAAGGCACACCTACCTAAGGTTTGTTGAAGACGGAGTCGAACTTTATGTTGCACACCGTGACTAACCGGTCTTGACAGCGTTCGTGATTCCGGCCCCGGGTAGGTACCTACGGGGGCAATGTAGGTACACCTTAGGCGCAGTTGTCGGACTCTTTATCGGCTTCATAGGTGAAGATGAATACATCGAAACATGCCCTTTCATTAATCAGTGTCGTCGGAGCACTTACGAAATAACTACTTCGTACCCGCGAGCTGAATCATTAGTAGGAGGCAGACTCTAATTAAGGTATGTGCCTGGAGCACACAGTACATTACGGAATGCTTAAGCTTACCGAAGGTAATTAAATGTGTAGAAGAACATGGCAGAGATGACGTTTTCAAACTTTTACAAGATCCCCCGAATTCTCGTGAATGGAAATAGGCAATGGAAAGAGCGAACCGCAACGTCTATCTCATTTGTACGTAAGGTGCGAAGTACTTCGTACCTGCTCATCTTTAAGGCCTGGTGGACGACTCCTTTGTTGAATTTTATTTATACCAAGTCCCGAGCTTTGTACCGATGTCTGAGCACACAATGAGTTATCATGATGCTTTCAGCTACTTCGAGGTAGGATGCTTCGGTCTGCGGCCATTCAAAGTTGCACTTGCACGCTTTATTCTACTTCTACAAGACGACACATAGTGTTGCTTTGATTTTCGCCTTATTCGTGGGGTCGCATTCCCTTTTTTTTGGGGGGGGGGGGGGCAAACACTTCCCTTTTCGTTATTCTTTTCGAGTCGCTCTCAATCCCAAGAATACGAAGTCGTCACCTCGCGTTTGAAAGCCCAAATTTACGCCAGCATAATGCCAATCCTGGGCAAGTGGGCTTTACCCACATCCGCGTCCAGGTCGTCGGACACGTCAGACTCTACTTCGACTTCGATAATCAATAAGATCTTACATGGTCGCGTGACAAAGCCGGCTCATACAAAATCCGCATCCTCGGTCGAGGTTACGAAGTATAAAGATGTCGTGGAGAACAGCGACGACAAGGAGAAGGGTGAAGGAAACCAGACAACCACACCTGCTAAACAGATATATGAAGGCGTAAATGAGCAAAGACAGGAAGAAGGCGACAATGATAGGGAGGATGGCGAAGAAAGATTTTCTACAAAGCCTCCCTTCGCACTGACGGTGCACCCTACAAGTCCAAAGACACCCTCTAGTTCAATCTTGGCGGAGCAACAGAGCGATTTGGAAGGCGGCCTTGACGACGACACCGATTCAGAGCCCGACGTGTATTCAGAACCCGACGTCGACACAGCATGGCGTTTGGAACAGATATACCTGAATACGATTCTGAACGCTCGGAACGAGTTTACCTTGATGCCATCAACCTGGAGGATGCATTTCCGAGGCATTCCCCTTCCGGACAGCCTCTTCTACGTCAAAACAAAACAAAAGAGTATCCGCCCTAGGATATACGCGCGTACAGATAGGTTGGAATATAGAGGTAAGTAAAATCTTTGGGGGCCATAATTTCTGGCATTAACTGTGAAAAGGCGCACTGGCACTCCGCAAACTGATCGACGTCCACGCACGTATTCAGGATATCCGGGACAGCGAGGCCGCAGTTCAACATAATAAACTTATGGCGAAAGAGAAGAAGAAGGAGCTTATGGGCAGCATGTCAACTGACATGACCAAACAGCTTAGACGTGCCCTGGAGCAGGCCTTGGATTGGGCAAAGAAAGATGGTAACATTGACAACTATGGAGATCAGTTCCCTCCCAATACGAAGATCATGGAGCTCAAGGGCATAACGGTAACTGATCAACCGGAGTCTGAAACGAAAATACAAACTGAAATGTGTTGTCTGGCCGGAGAATGGCGAACCCACGCAGCAAATGCAAAGGTGAATGAAGGTACGCCAGCTCAGCCTCCTGTTGTATTTGGATTCGTCATAATGAAGCACATCATCACTATTGTGACTCTGGATGCAGCTGATCCGGGAGCTATCATCCATGTGCCTTGTCAACTTCACATGGCCGAGAGAAATCAACACCAGTGGAACGCCTTAGCCATACTGGTTACCATTTGTTGGGCGCGTGATGTACTGCTTGAATACATCAGCGCTCGACCGGACCTGCAACCGGAGGTGAAACCCGAGTCGAGTGATCCCGACGCTTAATGAAGAGGGGGAAAATGAAAGTCTGATGTGGTAGTCTCATTTGCTGTACACCATGTAGCTGAAAACATGAATGAGAAGTAGGGACGTTAAGCATCACGTGTAGTACAGGGACAGAAATTACGTTCTTGGCTCTCGAGTCTTGACGCTTCGAGAATCGCACCGGCAACTTATACGAAGTATAATATGCCAACTTGAATGTCTGCACATAAGAATGCAACTGTAGATGGTTATGTAAGCACTTGTTACCTACATATACTGCCTATTTGACTATCTACGCACCTGGTACGTACGGAATACCATTTACTGCATTGCACGTGCTGGAAGTGGCATGGAACAGTGTATGACATAATATGGTGGGTCTCCGTAAAGTCTTGCCCCTCTACCTTATTCGCGAAAGACCCCTCCAATCTCTCTATTACCGATGTTGTCTTCACTCTCAGGCGCCTTTCCCAAGCGTCAATCGCAACATGGTATGGCAGGCATCGAGATGATGGACGGGGACAAGCCGCTGGGTCCGTCGGGAGGTAAGCCTATCGAATGCAAAGTGTTACTTATCGCTAATGGAGCTCTGCAGGCGTCCTTGAGTTTTGGCATGTCCACAGGCTACATATCTTTGCGGCTGCAATATCTTGTTTTTCTTTATGGATTATATACTCTAAACTTTCGACGAAAGTCGTCACAGGGGAACCGCCGAAGCACACAATTTCCACAGCGAAGCCCCTGGACCAAAGCTGTGAGAAGACAGCAGTGTCACCCGACGTGCTATCCCAAGATGTGCCGTCCCAAGATGTAACGGCCACACGTGGGCCACGGCGCATCAAGGGCGAACTGAGGAAGCCCGAAACCACGCAAAGATCACCCAGTCCTAACAGTAGTCGCCGCACCCAGGTTCTGATATTCTACTCATCATTGACGACGACTACCGAAAAGATCGCCAACGACTTTTCTCAAAACTTGAGCGCTTCCTTAAAGAGTCAGGGTTCCGAAAATGGACATCTCTTCCTCGAACCTAGCGTCCTAGATCTAGCGCAAATAGATTATGATGAATACTTCATCAACCCTCCAAATCTCACCGACTCAGCCTCTACTATGCCCATCAATTACTTCTATTTGTTTATGCTACCTAGCTACAACATCGACACCATTAACGATAACCTGCTAGAGCATCTCCGGGAAACGCATCACGACTTCAGGATAGGTACTGCTTCATTATCGGGTCTACTAGGTTATTCGGTGTTTGGTCTGGGTGATCGGGAAGGATGGCCTACCGAAGAAGAGGGATTCTGTTTCCAGGCCAAGGAGGTCGATAGATGGATGGCCAAACTCACTGGCCGAAAAAGAGCCTACCCGCTGGGCATGGGAGATAAAAAACAAGACCTCGTCGAACGTTTAGGGGAATGGTCCGAGGGTGTGAAAGATGTCCTAAAACTGATCGCAACCACGGGAGCTTTGGGAGAAGGCGTGCCTGGTAGTGGCGATGCTGATGAGAGCGATTATGAATACGCCTCAGGGGAGGACGAAGATGAAATTAAGGTCGAAGAATCAGTCGCATCTGAGATGCAGAACAAGAAAAAGAAGAAGACTTCAAACATTGGTGACGTCGAAGATTTGGGGCGAATGATGGAATCAAGTCAAGCTGGTTCCAACGGCCCCAAGGGCACAGCTCCTATCGCCATCGATTTCACTACTTACAGCAAAGCAAATCCCAAGAGAGCACCGCAACCCGTCAAGGAAATGGTACCAAAGAACTCACCCACCTTTACGTCCTTGACGAAACAAGGTTACTCTATCGTAGGCTCACACTCAGGCGTCAAGATCTGCCGATGGACGAAATCAGCCCTGCGAGGGCGCGGCTCTTGCTACAAGTACTCCTTCTACGGGATAGCGTCACATCAGTGCATGGAGACTACACCGTCACTATCATGCTCGAATAAATGCGTGTTCTGCTGGCGCCACGGGACCAACCCCGTCGGTACGACCTGGCGTTGGGTCGTGGACCCGCCTGAGCTGATATTCGCCGGCGTGAAGGCGGGCCATTATCAAAAGATCAAGATGATGCGTGGCGTGCCGGGCGTGCGTGCAGAGCGCTTTGCAGAAGCCATGCGCATCCGCCACTGTGCCCTGAGCCTCGTCGGCGAGCCCATCTTCTATCCGCACATCAACGAGTTCCTGGGGATGCTGCACGCGGAGCGCATCTCCAGCTTCCTGGTCTGCAACGCGCAGCACCCAGACCAGCTGGCCGCCCTGAAGGCTGTGACACAGCTCTACGTCTCGATTGACGCGAGCAACAAGGAGTCCCTGCGGAAAATCGACAGGCCGCTGCACCGGGATTTCTGGGAGCGGTTCCAGCGGTGCCTCGAGATACTCCGCGAGAAGCGCTTCAAGCACCGCACCGTCTTCCGGCTCACCCTCGTCAAGGGATTCAATGTCGAGGACGAGGTAGAGGGCTACGCGGACCTCGTCGAGCGTGGCCTGCCGTGCTTCGTCGAGATCAAGGGCGTTACGTACTGCGGGACCTCGACCAGCGCCGGCGCCGGGCTCAGCATGGCGAACGTCCCGTTCTACGAAGAAGTCACCGAGTTCGTGACCGCGCTGAACGCAAAGCTCCGGGAGCGCGGGCTGGACTACGGCATTGCCGCCGAGCACGCGCATAGCTGCTGCGTGCTCATCGCCAGCGGCAGGTTCCGCGTTGACGGGAAGTGGCACACGCGGATCGATTACCAGCGCTTCTTCGAGCTGCTCGAGGAGCGCGGTGCCGACGGCGACTGGAAGCCCGAAGACTACATGGGCCCCGAGACGCCGGAGTGGGCTACCTGGGGGAACGGGGGGTTTGACCCTCGCGATGAGAGGGTGGATCGTAAGGGTAGGAAGATTGAGATGTCATAAGGGGGGTTGAGAACAATTCAGTTCTTTGTAGTTTACTTTGCATCCTGATTCACGTAGAACTGGGGCCAGTCCTACCCAGTGCAGTTATCTCCAGGGGAAAATGGCAAATATTCGCAAGAACGGGGATCTCAGGGGTTCGGAAATAGGCTGATCATACGTGATGTTACTTTCTTTCATTCGTCATTTGTCTATGTTGCGGCACCGGGCAGCAATTCGGGAGATGAAAATATACACAGAGGTATGCCAACCGTCCAATTACCAAGTCCCCCCACCCCCCTTTTTTTTCCGTTTCTACATCCGTTCCTCGCCCAGAGCCAGACCCGTCCTGTAACGGAACAGCCGTGGATGGATGGATAGAGGAAACCGGGTCCCGTACCCAAGATTATATCTTACATAACACATAGAGGCGAAAACGACCTCAAACGACATGGATCCTCGTTTGTTTTTGTTTTTTTTGGTTCTTCGGATGCATGCGTTCCAGGACAACTGATTAACAGAACTTTGTTCTGAACTGCGACAACTTAGCTAGTTGAGATGCCTTAACACAAGCGTTGGTGAGTGAAAGTGGAGGGCTGAAGCGTTTGAGGTCACCATGATGTGGTGTTAAAGTTGGTGGTTTCTCCTAGTCTAGTCCAGCGGTGGGGATGTCCATGAGGTCGGCGAGGTTCATGCCCGTCGGGACCTGAGGGCTGACGTCTAGGGACTTGTCACACGCTATCATCTCGGCGAGGACATCGAGCACCCGCTGAAGAAGAGAGGTGAGATGTTAGTATCGGCACATGAATATTTGCATCGTTTGCTCTTACCTTATCCACTGTCTTATCATAGATGTTAATAAGGTCTCTGGGCGTCGGATACACCTTTAGTGCTTTGTAGAAAGCGAGAGCAGCCTCGGTCGTGCTGGAAGCTACATGTCCAGAGTTGTTAGCCACTGATTCCTATTTCTTTCCCCGGTTGTTCTCCCCCGAGGCAGCAAAAGGGCTTCTTGTTCTTCCGTTGGCGAGCCCCGCCCGGACGGGGAGGAGAGACGTAGAGAGCGAGCGAGCATATAGGGGATGGTGTATAGATAGATAAAAGTTGACTTACGGTCTGAAGCTAGGACCTCGCCCTGCTGCACACATTCCATAAAGTACTGCTCCTTCTCATTGACGCCCGTGGGGAAGCCCTCTTCAATCGCGGCCTTGACAGAATCCTGGATGTTGCGGCTCTTCTGCTTGTTCTGAGCGATCGCCTCTTCCCTCTCAGCACGGGCTTGTCGACGCTCCTCGCGTCGCAGATTTTTGCGAAAGTCAGGGTTGGCGCGGCGCTGATAGTCAAAGTAGAAGGCGTAGGCTATATTTATTGGAGGGGTCGGATTAGCTGTGGGCATCTTTTAGGACCAAGGTGGGCGGTCGGGCTTCCACGCGAGTCCAGATGACCTCGAAGGGACCCAAGTAGAAGCTCACGAGCCTACAAGCATGGCGATGCTCGATCAACCACCGTCGCCGATTGAGGAGTTCCCGAGCGATGGCTGAAGGGGTTTGGTTGACATACCTAACAGGCCTGTCGCTGCGGTGGCGACGGATATTGTTGCGATGGTGCTGGATTGAACCATGGTGGCCGAGGACCTGGTATTAGCTGGAAAGGGCAAGATGCAGACGATATTGTTCACGTAGCGAAACTCGAAGCTCGACTCGGGCTTGGATCCCAGGGTGAACAGTGATGGCAGCGATATAGCCGAGGTCAGGGCCGAAATCAATAAAGACAACGTAGGGGATCAGCTGCGAACGTTCAACGGGTATATCGAAGTCGGCAACGGTAATTTTTTTTGGCTGAGCTGCAGTGAAAAAAGCTGTTGATAGAGCGGCGGTGATAGGTCCAGGTCCGGACGTCTGGGTCTCGCTATGGTCGGTGGTCGGTAGCGAGCGGTTCGTGCACTGAGGGATTCGTTCATTCAGGTGGGTGTGCCGCTGTAGGCGGCGTGTTTACAGCGCATGCTGCCGCTAGGTTCGGTATCGTTACAGTGGCCAACACGCTGTGGCATGGGAACTGTCGACGCCTAAATGCCCCGCGGCACGGCACTTACCGACGCTGTAGATACCTACCTCCTAGAGGCAAGTGTGCCTCGTCTAGGTGCCCCATACCGCCTTATCTCAACAAACTGCGATTGGCCGAAAATGCTATTGCCCCACATAATCCCCACAAATTGCGATCGCCCCACATATATAGACGCCACATACCGTAGCAGACCGCGCCCAGTACAGTAAACGGTTGATCGTTAGTTTGAACCCCCCTACCTGTATATAGTCGGGTTAAGCACTTTAATCGGTGG
>MU279894.1:31517-59301 GCA_022385655.1 Xylaria intraflava | reverse complement strand
CCGGAAGCGCCGGCGAACCCAGGGTTAAAATTGTAGATTAATTGGACGTACGGTTGATTTTTAACAATTAATTGTAGTTGGTAATTACCTGGTGGCTACGTCGCTCAATTGTGGTGCAAATGGGGGCCCGTTGCGAAAGGTGGTCAGTGCGGTTAAATAATAACATCGATATCGCTATTTATATCATCAAGAATCAGTGCGTTAACGCACAATATGTAGCTATCGATGCATTTCTACAAAGCGAAGGGCCGCCGGGGCTCCCGTACCCCGAAAGGAGAGGCGGTCAATGTGGCACAGGCTCCGATCCCGGCCGCTCGCCAATCTCGTACGCGCAGGTACCTAAGTCACACTATAACCATCGGCAACCAGGGCGATCCGTGATGCTGTTATTGATGAACATCGAATACCTACCAGTGTAGTTCAATGTGGCGCAGTCGTAGTGACCGTTGTTAAGACAGTTCAACAAGTCCGCTCACCAAAGAACCCTCTTCAACACATGTAACATGTATGTGTGTGGCAGGTATTAGAACACAACATGCCTAGATACGAGTGCCAACTCCCTAAAATCCACCATGAGAGCACTGGAAGTGATTTAGGGAAGCCCCATGAAGGACGGCGCATTCCTTCGCGATCACTGCGCCCTCTCACATTCAATGACCAATTCGAAAGAAGCTTACAAGCCGCCATCGACTCGGAGTTATGCCACACGCGACAGATGCTGCGGAATTTACTCAGTATACCGTACTATCGCGACCAATAAAGCAACATGACTGCAGAGCAAGTTAACCTTCGCCAGCTTCCCACCAAAGCTTGAACGGCCGTTGGCGTAAGTAATAGAAGACACGACGCAGGGTGGTGTGTAGCAAGGAGACGGGCGAATTATTCACGTGCCAGTTCATTCACCCTCGCAGCACGGCGTAAAGACGATAAGAAGCGCATAAACAGGTGACCGAATATGATTAATAATTATACTCTAATCCAATTATCTTCATTCGTAACAGCATCCAGGTCCAGCAGCACGCCAATCAACCTCCCGGGCGTCTCAGGGCCCAGAAAACCTTCCCCCCCCCCCCTCGCTCGCGAGAGGATCCGCCAAAAGACACTGGTTCAAGAGGGCACGGCAGAATTCATGTTTGCGGCCTGCTTGGGTTTAAAGGGGACTCGACATAACGCTATCCAACACCATGCCGACCACGATGGGACATCCGCGCAAATACGACGCTCAGCTTACAAGGAACCAGACAGATAACCAAAGCAACCCAAAAGGAACAAGGGAAAGATGGAAGGCCGCGCTGCATCAATGAAAGGTCATGACATGGAAAAAAAATTAAGATGAGAAAAAAACATATAATCAGCTCAAACCCAGCTCTTTCCTCTTAGCCAGGACTTCCAGCTCAAGAAGGTCGTTCGCCAACTTGGCGGCCCGGGTCTTTTCCTTCTCCCTCTCCAGCTGCTCCAGCTGGATCTTCTCCTGCAGCTCGGTTTGCGCGCTGTGTTCGATTAGCGATGGTCCTGGCGAGCAAGCTACTGGCACGTTACGTACTTCCGCGGCCTCTTGGCCCGTGGCTCCCGTTCTGCAGAGGCGCTGTGACGAGCGGTTCCCGTTGTGCTATTCCGGGATGCCGGGGACTCGGTCGGCGACGTGTCGGCTTCGTGTCTGCGCTTTTCGCACGGAGGGGCTATGATCAGTTAGCATGGACGATCGGTCGTGCTCGAAAACAAAAACTTGACTTACCGTCTCGCGTTGTAGACTGTTCGGCCCGCTCTGCAACGGACCTGCTTGGCGGCGGTGGGGGATGTGTGTGTTCGCCGTGGCCTACGCACAGGGCATACGGCGTCGATTCCAAGTCGAGGGGGATGAATATATTCCACTTCACCTTGCAGGGCAATTGGATCAATTTGCCGCTGTTCTGAGGATGGATGTGTGCTAACAGTTGATCAGTCGTCTCCGTATAAAATCGCAAAACTGATGAATAAGAAAGAAAATAAAGAATAACGTACGGCATCTCTCCTTGTGCTTTATGTTCTGCGCCGTGTGGTAACATGGCACGGGCTGTATATCCGCCGTTCCGTCGAGCACACGCTCCAGCAGCTCTATAGCCGGGTTATACTGCTGGGGAATGACGGTATAAAAATGGCGGAACTCGTCACTGGTATGCGGTTCGGCGTGTATGCACCGAATCGCGTAGCTCGGGCCCGTAGGTATCGTCTATATGCCATTAGCAAACCCGCCGTATAAACACCGACCAAGACCTCCACATACCTCTCCTTCTTGCCGGATCATGAGCCGGCAGCCTTCAAGATGTACCTTGCAGCGCCTTTTCTCCCCCATCGCATTAACGTGGCCGTATAACCACCTAAGTTCCCATCAGCAATCATCTCATAATGAAGGCGATACACAACGCACACTAAAGCCGCATGATGCTGCTGGCGCGAAGTCATCCTTTCCATTTCCTGCTTTGCCGTCGCAACTCGCTCCCAGACGGCCTCGGTGACCTCGTTGTACCTCATGTCCTTCAGCTCGACGCTGAGGTACTCACAGGCCTTGACGCCGGTACAGCTCAGCGTCACCCGGCTGCAAACGGCGTTGTCGAGGAAAGAGGCCGTGACCTTTCTCCAGGACGTCGTGCTCGCCTTACAAAATTGCATCTAAGCCGGAGCCTCCAATTAGCGATGACCTGAGTAATTGAACCGAGAAGAACAGACCGTGTTGAAAAACCTCGCCATGTCCTCCTTCGTCTTCCCTCGTGCCGAGACTACGTAGGCGACGCCCGTGTCGCTGGTCTTTGGGTAGTCCGGAAGAACCGGTACGTGTATGAATGTTTCGGCCAGTAATTGGCGATTGGTTTGCCGGTTGAACCTTGATGAGATGAGAGTGAGGTTTGCGTCTCCCGGCGCCGATGGCGCTGTGGATACTGCCCGTGCCTGGGTAGATGTCACGACGCGTTAGCATCTTGAACCGTGGCGCGATGCGGTGAAGCCTCGTTGTAGCGCGTGAAGAATCTGGCCAGGAGCAGTAGCACGATCAATGGGAATTAATGGTCTCATATTCTACTGTGTATGCGTATGGGTATATATACAAGAAAGATCTCGCGAGGGGAGAAATTGAAGAGCGTAGAGACTAGATGGGCTGTGTGTGCTTGTGTGGTGTGTGTGCGGTGTAGATTTGTATGTAGATAGTAAATATGTGCACGTAACAAACCGTCGGCATCTCAAGAGTTCGTGAGAGCCATTCAGACTATCCGTCGACTTCACCTATGAATGAACAAACATACCTTGCTGTCTTCATCGCAGGGCTGAGACCTATTAGTGTGTTCTATCTCTGCTATTTGTTGACGGAGCACGCTTAGTTGATGAGTAGCCGTGTTATGAGACATGTCAGGCATTGGCGAGGCAGATTATAGAACAACGCGCTTGGAAATGCAAAGAATCAAACAAACAGGAAGGGCTTCGCTGAGCATCATTCGTTATTCTGTATGGCAGAGGCCGGGCTATATAGGTCGGGTTAGGTATTACGGCACAGGAGAAGCTCTGCCTACCTATTAGGTAGATAGAATAATAATAATAATGTGTGATATTATCACGTACGAAGGTTGCGGACAAAAGAATAGAGACCTGCCGAGACCTTCTTGGTGGTTCCACGGCCGTATGGCCTGATGTCTCTATAACCATAGCAGCGTGATGCCCCCCCAAAAGCCGCTGTAATTCTAGCTGACAGCGGTCGTGATGACCTCTTGGCAAGTCTCCATTCTTTTGTCGCCGACCTTCGCATGCCATGGGCATCTAATTTCCCTGCCCAGCCACCTGTGGCTCTCGTGGCGGGTTCAACACACCCGTCAAAATTGCATGGCCCGTCCGATTGGGAAAGATAGTCTTGCAGATCGTCTCAAGCGAGTCTACAGGCTGGAGCAGCTCATATCGGCTACGGAATACTTTGTTTGGGAGCAAGCCTCAGCTAGGTAGGCGAGGTGATGCTCCCAGGAATCAGACTGAGGGAGGATAACTGAGATTATACGATAGACGATCAATTGGCCGGAAGAACTTATAAACTACCAACTACCTATACGCCAGAGTATACTTCGTATCTCCGCCGGACCGCCGGTGTTCCTGCGGCCTGCGGCCCCGATGTCTGTTGCGGAGCCACGAGTCCATAGGGCTAGAATCCTGCGAGCATGAGTTATCGCGCTGCTCCCTTGCCTGCCCGCCGAACCCACTCAAGCCCCTCTCCGAACTCCGCCTAGGCAAGGGTGAGCTCACCAGTGTTTGATTGATCGACTCATAAGAGCCCCGTGAGTTGCGACCGTCCGTCGTGGATCTACACTAAACTGGGGTTCGGTCGGGATATATTTTCGAAAACCACGATGATCGACAAGTCTCGGTGAACAGCCCCGACTGTGGTATCAAATGCGCTTTAATTCGACTTGGGTGATTCAATATGGTGTATTGGTTATATACACCCGAGTAGCTGTTCATCCAGCTTTGGGGAGAATCTAGTACACCCTGACCATCCGCGCCTGCTCTCGCTCCATCGGTCTGCAATGGAACGCACGCTGTCTTCTGGGTGCTTCCGAGCATACCGTAAAGCTCCCTAAAAGCATTATTTCTCACAGCATGAGGGAAAACCAGTTCGTTTGGTGAACGGGATTCAGGCGGGCTGGTTCTGGTCACCGGCACAGTAAATACAGTCCATCGCGCACTGACCCGGAGTAAAGTGGGACGCGCACGGACATGGCGATGTGTAAACACCGACTCGATTTCCTCAAACCACGACCATATAAAATATAAACACACAAACAACAATCACATAGATACTCCCAGCAACAAGTATCAAAATGAGCGACTGGTGGCGGGACTGGCTGTCGTGGGCTCTCGCCTTCCAAAACAGAGCCCAACAACCAACCCTGACGTTAATGCCAACGCCAACACCAACCCCGACGCCGACCCCGACGCCTACCCCCGAACCCACACACCCATACCATCCCCTCGGCGTGCACATTCCAGCATACGCCGAAAATGAAGCCCCCGTCCACGTGCTCCTCGCCGCACTCGCCGGCACGCTCGGCCTCGCGGTGCTGGGCGCCGCCTTCGCAGCGCGCAAATCCAACCCGGCGCTGGGCATCTCCGGGCTCGCCGTATTCAGCTGGTTCATGATGAGTGAGTCCCGACATCCAATTACACCCACGCCGATAATCATAAACTGACCCAGTCAATGACATCCAGACGCATGCCTGCACTGTGTTTTCGAGGGTAAGTAAAAGTACCCCAGAAAGGCATGAAGCAAATCACGTGAGATGAAAAAGGACAAAGAACAAAAAGCTCAGCAATAATGGATCTCCAGGCTACTTCGTCTTAAACCACGCGACGATCGCATCATCGCAGTCGCTGCCCGCGCAGCTGTGGAAAGAGTACGCGCTGTCGGACTCGCGATATCTCACGTCCGACTTCTTCATGCTTAGCGTCGAGAGCATCACGGTAGTAAGCCTAACCCCCCTCCTCCCCCTTTTCCCCCCTTTCTTTGAAGTCGGGATTATATCACCCACCATACCCCAAAACCAAAAGACTTATTTCAAACAAAACTTGCGACACAGTTCATCTGGGGCCCCCTATGCCTAGCCAACGCAATAGCCATAGCACGGAACAGTCCCGCGCGCCACGCGCTGCGGATCATCGCCTGCGTCGCCCACCTCTACGGCGTGGCGCTCTACTACGCCACAAGCCAGTGCGAGTCCTACTTCGAGAACCGCTCGCACAGCCGGCCCGAGTTCGTCTACTTCTGGGTATACTACGTCGGGTTCAACCTGCCTTGGGCCATCGTGCCAGCTTGTGAGTTCTTTGGGGGCTTATCCGTCCCCCCTTATATCCGTTTTCCTCCCCCCCCCCCTCCCTTCTTTGAACAACCTCACATTGAACCCATGACTAACCACCGGCACGCAAGTCCTGCTATTCGACAGCGTAAAGACCGTCACGCGCGCAATGAGGGCTCTCGACAAAGCAGACGCAACGCTGAGCTCGCACCGCCGCCACATAAGCAGCGACAGTCAGCTAGAGCGGAAAAAGACGAAATGAACTGGCACCTCACGCACAACTCCCCAGAATAGCCTGGTCCAAGGCGCGATTCGCTAGAACGTGCTGTATTGTATTGTATAATTTGTAATGTTCACTAGTTAGGTACGGACTAAGCAGGTATGAGACAAACGCAAATCCTCTTAATAGGCGATGGCATAGATGAATATTGTAGCTTAGCAACACACTCCGCGCAACGAGAGATCTCATGTGTACGTGCAGAGTATTACCGAATAGTAGGTAATATATAAGGGTTACTCCTCGTCTCATCAGATATGCCAATTCCCTTGCCGTATCCTGACCTTTATTGCACTGTTCGTTTCCGTCTATTTCACCGCGGAGGCAGAACGAATCTGTTCAGACTCCTGGAGACCTCGCAACAGCACCGGGCTCATACGATAACATTTATTACCCCATTTGATAGAGCGTGCCAGAAACCACACAATTCGTTGTATTCCCCGGTAAGGGAAACTCGAATTATACTCCCTTACCAACTGGGAACCTAACCGGCAGTCCATCCGCATGAATAGCATATTGAGGACGTATGGCGAGGCACGTGGTAGCATGAGATAGTGACTGGTTTCAATGGCACGGTGCCAGGACTATCTTCAACCCAGGTGCCATCGTCTCCATGTAAAGCAATACCCCGGAAATAAAGCGCAAAGATCACCGCACGTATTTATTCATAAAGCGCTTATGAAAGTCCGAGCGAAGAAGATCCTACACAAAGCGTCAGCACCCAGAAAGCCCCCAACAAGCGACCAAAACAAAACCTACATTGATGAACTCCTTCTGCTTGCCCTTATCCTCAGTGCCCCGGGCCTGATTCTTAAAAACGACATCATCATCCCACCTAGCAGCACCAGATTAGCAGAGCCCAAAGAAACAATCAGCACAGGACATGAGACGGGGGAAATTACCTTCGCTTGATACGAAAGTCCTGCTTGGGATTAAGCAGCGGGTTCCCAAGCGCAATGTCCCGCTCGCGCTCCTCCTCCTCAGCAGCAGCCCGTTCGCGCTCCTCACGCTCCCTCTTCTCAGCGCGCTCCCGCTTGATCTTTTCCAGTTCCCGCCGGAGTTCCGCGTCCTCGTCGTCTTCGGAGTCCTCCTCGCTATCGTCGTCGTCATCATCGTCGTCGTTCTCCGAACCGCCGTCCGAATCCGCGTCTATGTCTCGCGACTCCTCTAATATGCGCCGCCGCTTCGCGTCCGGGTCTTCTTCTCCCCCGTCCTCTTGCGACGTCAGCTGCAGCGGGCGTTTCAGCGGGTTGGCGGTTGCGGATGTGTCAGCCTTTTCGACGTCGGGGAGGGCGCCGCCGTTCTTCTTGGCGAAATGGGCGGCTTCGGCCGCGAGCAGCTCGGTGCGTAGATCGCGGACCTCGTCGTCCGCATCTCCTCCTTGTCCGGGCTGTCTGTGACTTTGTGAGTCGGTGGCTGTTGTATCGAGAAGAATGTTTGCATACCGGAACTTGAGTTGGGTGTGTGCGGGGAGGAGTCTTTGGTGGTATGCCGGCCCTCGAAGGGCGTCTTTCCCGCGTGCCTTGAAGAATGTTAGCGGTGCTAATACCATGAATTTGGGGGAGATGGATAAGACGAACGGGATCGAACGTGGGTCTGTGTGCTGTAGTCATCCTGAACGAGGCAAATGGGTGGAATTTACGAGGAAATCAGATTGACGGCTGTTGCAAAAAGAGAGTGAGATGGGCAGATTGCCGTTGTTGTTATATGGATTGAAGACGGATGAAGTTGAAATACAAGGTAAACAGGAAGGATGGCTAGAACGCTATAACTCCGCTATAAACGGCCGTTGTTACAGTGCACTTCCAGCACTGACCTGCGCTACATCTAGGTATTCGCGGGTCCACACTTTGGAAAAAGCACCAGCCACAGTAAAGCCACAGCAACTAATGAGAGTTGTCTGCGATGAATCGGCATCACTCACTACATTCGCTTCTCCTCTTCATCTCACTTCTTATTAACCTGTTGGTTTTCTTATTTTCATTGCACTGGCTAGGTTTAATTTATGGCCTATGTTCTCATTGTCAACCTTAAATAAACATGTTTCCCGTCATTTCCGAGCTCTAGATAGCGGACAGCCCGGCGCTACCCATCTGCCCAAGGACGGCCTACACGATGAGCGGCCCAGGACAAGATGCAAGAGACAAGAATCGAATCAACAGAAACGCCTTATCTCATTAGGCTTATGTGCGCAGTTTTAAAATCACGCTTGTCTTGACATCAACATGGTGAGTCTGGCGAATGAGACAGATGAAGCGATCAACGGGTAAAGATGAGCCGGATTCAAGGATAGAATTGTTCATTCAGGAGCTGTAAGCTCCCATACGACTGGAAGGATGTAAAGGAATACTGGCCGCAACCGTTCGTCCACGTGCCGACCATGACTTCCGTGGAGAACGGCCCGCTACATAAGCTATCATGCAGATCTACGGCATCTGCGTGGGGGAGCTGGAAAAGCTCATGAACGGCCTCACTGGTGATATCCACATTCAATCAGCAATTCCTCCACAAGGTGACGCCTGAGCAAGGAAGCACGTAGGAAACCACGGCGAAATCGACCGTTCCTGATCCTCTTATAAACTTCCAGACGATCAAAAGCCAGTGAATCATTACACTGGATTCGTCCGTCGGGGCCGGCGCATGCTACGGGAAGGTTCTGTCGCTTCGTCGCCTTAATCAATGCCTCTGTCGAGGTCGGGATTAACTTGAGTACCCTGGCGTTTGCCTGCGGGATCCGTTTGAGGATTGGCACGAAGAGGTGCTATCAAGATCAAATAGCTTAGGAACAGGTCGAGGGGTTGAAATCACAATAAGCTGATACATGTGTATACAAATACCACCTAGAACCGAACCCAAGTCTTTCATCCAGGCTGGTAATTGTTCATTACTTTGGATTTGATTGTGCAAGTATCACGTAGAGCGCTCATCAATTAGTTAACGGCCAAGATACTCTCCGTGAAGGGCATATGAGAGCACTGACGGTAAGAGTCCGTGCTGGGCACCTACCTACAGTGCCTACAGCGCCCACGCTCAGCCCCAGGTCCGCTGAAAATACTGCGTTACAGCGCTCACCGCCTGGCAGATGCCCTGACGGCCAGGGCCCATTGCGTTTTTCAGCCGTAGCCCCACCATCCCAGCTCCATCCCGCCATCAAACCGAACTTCACTCATCCCTGCTCCAGCAAAAGGTTAGCATCTCATTTCTCGGTCCTGGCCGCGAGATGATGATCACGCCCAGACCACCAATCCACCACAACCTCCCTTCTCCAACCATCGGCCATGCCGCGAGAGGCCGAGCCTTCGCTCGTTGAGCGGGGCTTTGTGATCCGCGCGTTACAAGAAGGCCTACGCGTCGACGGCCGCGCCTTTGACCAGTTCCGCAAGCTCGACCTTCGCTTCGGCGACCAGTATGGCGTCGCCGAAGTATCCCTGGGAAAGACAAGGCAAGACGCCCTCCCGTCCATTGACGAGCTGCCGTTTCCAGTTGGCTAACCGTGCCTTCGTATATACAGAGTCTTCGTCAAGGTATCAGCGGAAGTGACCACGCCCTACCCAGACCGGCCCTTCGACGGCATCTTCACCATCGCAACCGAGCTCAGCCCCATGGCGTCCCCGGCATTCGAAGTCAACCGGCCGACGGAAACCGAAGTCCTCCTGTCCAGGTTAATCGAGAAGACCGTCCGTCGATCCAACGCCCTCGATCTCGAGTCCCTGTGCCTGATCGCCGGGCAAAAGTGCTGGTCCGTACGCGCGGACCTGCACGTCCTCTCGCACGACGGCAACCTCAACGACGCCGCCTGCCTAGCCGTCGTAGCCGCCCTGCGCCACTACCGAAAACCAGATACGAGCATGGACGGACACACCGTGACCATCTACACGCCCGCAGAGCGCGAACCGGTGCCGCTTAGCTGGCTGCACTCGCCCTTCTGCGTGACGTTCAGCTTCTTCGGCGAGAACGCGGACATCGTGCTGGCGGACGCCAATTGGCTCGAGGAGCAGCTGCGGACGAGCAGCTGCACCATCAGCCTCAACAAGTTTGGAGAGATCTGTCAGGTTGCGAAGCTGGGTGGTGCGCCGGTGGAGGCCACGTCCCTAATGCAGTGCGCGACCGCCGCCGCCGCCAAGGTGAAGGAGTTCTCGGCATTGGTAGATCGGAAGCTGGCCGAGGATTTCAAGAGAAGGGACCAGGGAGGGCTGATGGCGGAGCTGTCTGCACAGAACGAGAGGTAGCATATCATTCTGTGTGGTTGCTATGATTCGATAAAATGATGCCAAAGCAAAACAAACAAGAAAAGAAAAGAAAGAAATCAAAAAAAGAGAGAAAAAAAAAGATAAGATACCCGTGATGGAGAAGCTAAGTGCCATAGATGCTTCGTCTTGTTTCTATTAACATACATCCCGAACGCCTGTCCCCATGCCGCTGTATGCAAGCCCCAAATCGCTTCCGAACCCGATTGCCGAACGAGCAGCGCGTGATATGCTCTCCCGCTCCCGCTTCCCATTCCCCTTCCCTTCTATTCTCTACCTCATAACAGGCGGCCTTGACTCCTTGTTCCACTTCACCCGGGACCTAACCCAGTCGACGGCTTCCCGCACGCCGGTTCCCGTCAGCGCGCTGACGGGGAGCACTCTCGAATCGCGAATGCTGGAGGCCTTGTCGCCCTCGAAGACCTTCTTGACAAGCCCCTCCTTTATGCGGACGACCTCGACGCAGTCCTCGCGGTCCTGCTTGTTGGCGAGGATGAGCAGCGGCACGCCCTCGGTCTCGGAGTTCTGCAGGACGTCCTCGAGGACGAGGCGGCACTCGTCGAGGCGGCCGGAGCTGTCGTGCTCGAGGTTGCCGTCGCCGATGTCGGTGCTGTCGATGATGAACACGATGGCATGGCAGCTGGCGTAGTAGCTCTGCCACAGCTTGCGCAGGCTCAGCTGGCCGCCGACGTCCCAGATCTTGAGGTACATGTCCGGGAGTGTGAGGGTCGAGACATTCTGGCCGACGGTAGGGACCGTCTTGAGCTTGGGGTCCGGGTGCTCGGGCAGGAAGAGCGACTTGGCCTGTTCGTGGAACGTCGTCTTGCCGGCATTGTCGAGGCCGAGGAGGATGACGGAGTATTCTATTACGGTGCTAGGTCAGAATATAGACAAGAAAAACGGCTAGATAGCTGTGTGGCGATAGGTTTTGTGGATAGGCGGCGGGATGCGACGGCGCAGCTGACCTTCTTTGCTGGTCGCGAGCCGATATAGGCCTTTTGCTAAATGGTACATTGCTAGATAAGGTAGCTGACCGAAGGGGGGAGGATCTCGAGCCCCCCGGGGGAAGAACCAAATGAATGAATGGGAAAATCAAGGGCGGAAATCGTTCAATCGTGCCCACGGCTCAGGCTCGCAGTAGGTGTCTTTTTGATCGCGACCGTATCTCGCCTCAATGAAGTTCTCGCATGCAACGTGCTCTGATTTAATGTATGTAATGTATATGTGGGTAATCGCGAAGTTTGGTTCGAAGGCGGTATACATTTGTAGCGGGATTGGTGGACGGTTGGAGGGGCTGCGAGCTTGTAGCATCGTTTGGTGCACGGGGTTGATCAGCTGTAACGTCTTTGCCGGTTCGGCCTGGCAGTACTGCTCGGCCACGGCCTGGTCGAATAGATCGACAGGGGGGGTTTGTAAGGGTGTGGCGCCGCGGATGGCCGAGCTCCATGGCAGGCCGAATGGTATTACCCGTTTCTCGGCTTACCGCTTTGCTCGGCCACACGGGCACGACTCCCCTTCTATTGCTGTGTTGAGGTTGGTCGGCTGACCGACCACTGTGGTAGGCCGATCAGTTTACGGAAAGACGTCAAGTGGACCCTGGTTTATGTGGTCCGTGCCCAGCGAGACTACGACGATATTAAATCCCCCTGAACTCAACCTCATTGCTCTTCAACGATTCTTATTTCATGAGATCAACTAATCCAATAGATGGATATTCTACATCCACTCTGAAGCCTCTAACACGACAGTAGATTTCTTCTTGCAATCATATCAATTGGTGCTCTAACCTCCGTCAGAAATGCACCGTATGCCACATAGCGAGGTGCGAGACGACTCAGGGGTAACCTCAGATAGAGGTGCTAAGAGACCGCAGACAGAGGACAGAGCGAGATGAAAGAGGCAGCACAGCTAGTTACAACTCCGGGGACATAAGATATCCAAAACTGCGAATCCGAATCTCCAAGGGAGGGATGTCACCGCCGTGTTACCAGAGACGTCGGGAGCGATCCTGACTCTTAGCTATAAACGGCACACACACGCCTCCCGGCGATGACCTCCCAACTAGCTCATCCGCTCGTAATACCATCGTACTCTACCGGTAAGGCCTAGACCAGCCTCGCGGGCGTACACCAACGTACACAGTATAATCCGAACTGGATATTTCCCTATAACAAACGCCAACAAGCCAAAGCCGTCGCGGAAACAGAAAACGACGTGCCGTTACCAGTATCTACCGAATCAATAACGGGCATATATCTTCTAAAAACAGAACCACACCCGAAGCATAAACCCCCTAAACCAACATGACTGATGTGTAGACCCCGAAAATCCCCCCTCCAACCCGCCAGTACTAACAAACACCAGCGCAAAGCCGATCCCATGCCGCCGGTGTCGAAACGCCATAGCCGGCTAGAAGCCCGGCAAGACAAAGCCCGCCTGCCTAGACACAGCCAGCAAGTTCCAAAAGCCATTCACCATGTCCCCGGAATAAAAAAGGCAGCCAAGCCGTTACTAAACACCAGAAGCAGCCGCAAGCACAAAATGGCGCCCGCTGCAAAAAAAAAACGCAAAGCCCTGCATCGCCGTAAATTCCAACTTCCAACCCAGGGACCCGGGAGACGGAATGGAACCCGAGCTAAGCCGACAACAACCAGCCCACCGGCCCCCTAACACGGTCTCATCCAGCGTAAGGCACTCCAACCAACCAATCTTGTATCCAGATCCATCCATAACCCAGCAAGAAACCAACCCCTTTCCCTTCCCCTATCTAACAAAACCGCCCCCAGCAATAAACGCGATAAAAACAGCCCAGACAGCCGTGAAGAAGCTCCTACAGCGAAAAAAAGGAGACCAAGCAACCCCTACCCGAAAAATCCGCGTCGCAAGACGCGAAAGCCGTGGCAGAGCGCGAGGAGCGCCGCATACTCGCCCTAGAGAGAATCGCCGCGACCCTCGAGCGGCTCGCGAGCAACACGGCCGCCATCCCGTCCATCTCGGAAACGCTTAACATCGTCGTACGTCGCTCCTTACCGGCCTTCCACTAGATAACCTATCTAGTTATGACTGTTACGTTATGTTATGTTATGTTGTCTTGTGTTGCTTACCGCGCCGCAGCATCGCGGGGCCCTCGAACAAGCGGAGAAAGAAGCCGACGACGAAGAGGGAAAAGACGACGGGGGAAAATTCTCCTCATGGTCCTAGACCCGGCGTAAATATACTGACGTACCAAGGATGGGTAATCCTAGATGTACTCATAGGATAGACTATCCAGTCATTGTAAATCCCCACCGCGACTATCTATCTACATAAAACCAGGCTCGTCAATGGATTTATCAAAGGCAACTTCAAGATCCCCCCAACTCACCAGGATTTCACGTATAAGCTTTCGTCGATATCATCGCCCAACAACCAGCACGCAGTCATCAAACCAAACAACCCCCAGCAAAGTATCCAACCTACACAAATCCCACAATGTAAAGACCATCCGCGCTAGCGTAAACACCTACCTACCTACACAAGATCATCACAGAGACCAAAGTACCGCCACCAGGAACAACCCAACAAACCAGCATAGCATATCCCCCGCAATAAACATCCCGTCCTAGTCCAAGATAACCGCGCCCCAAAACCCGTGATATACCAGACATCACGCCAGACACCACACAAAAAATACCCGCGCCGTATCCGTACCACTACAGATAAACACAGATAAATAGAACCGCAACGAAACCCACCGCCGCACCACCTTCCCATCCGTCTACAGCTCTACAGTAATATCCGGGATCACTCCCCCAAAACCACGCCACAAAGCCCTTCCCAAACATAGAACTCCCCATCCCTATCAATATCAGCACGTCGATATTCCAACAGCCCAGTAACGCCACGACACCCCAGACCCTCCAACCAATAAACCACCCAATAGTTACCTTACATCCCAGGCACAAACCCACATCACCCAAGGACCACAAGATCCCCAGATCACCTCACCTAACCCCCAATAAAGCAAAACCAGCAAGAAAAGAACAACAAAAAGCCACGAAAAAAAAAAAAAGCCCGGACATAACATTCGATCCATTAACATTAATCCTACCAAACAGCCAGCACCAGCCAAAAAGCCAGCACCAACCAGCCTTCAGTCGAAGACAGACAGCTATAAACAAGCTCAAGTTCTATAGCACATAGAAGCAAGCAGTAGCAAGCCCTCCCCTCCCCTCCCCCAAAAAAGAGACAAAGCGTGACACATACAACGCCATCCGTAAAGTTAAAAAAAAAAATACAAGGCGTGCCAGGCCATCCCATTCAATTGCCCGCAAGGCCGCACTTCCCTCCCCCAAAGATGTCTTTTCAATCATTAGAGATATGTAAAAATGCCCCATGCGGCGCGGGAGGTCATTCCAGATATAAAAACCCCCCCACCAGCAAAACATTTCAGCGCCTGTTATGCCCCGGTTGTGCGTGCGTGTGTGTGTTATGTTTCTATGTTGATTCGTTCTTTCGTCAAGAAGAAATCCGTTTTGAGACCCCGGACTGGAATTCCCACAGTCGGATTGACCCCCATTGCCGTCCATTCGTCGTTTGAGAAAGGGGGGAAAACAATAACTAGGCGCAAAATTCAAAAACCAAACGTCCACATTAATGCATTAAAAACCCCGGCCGCTCCCCCCTTTGCCGCGCATGCCATGCTATGCTTTACGTGTAAATGAAATTGCCGGCCCACAGTGCCCCCAAAAACACCAAGAATCTGAGCTCGGTGATACCGGCCGCCAACGTCCGCGTGGCGCGATGCGTGAGGGCCGCCATCCCGATGAACAGGACAGTGATGAGGGCTTTCTCAATGAGAAACAGGGGAAACGGCGCATTCTCAAAGCCAACCAAGGTCAACCTGGCAGTTGCGTCGCCACCGAGCCAAATGTGGTATTGCAAGATGTACGTCTCGAGAGCGATGCGGCCAAGTGCCGCCGGTATGGCAAGAAATATCTTTTGTGCGGGTGCATATAGGTTGCGCAGCGTAATCACGGCCAGAATGGGGATCCAGGATATATACGGGTGGGAAGCGTTGTAGGACTGCTTCGAAGAAAGGCCTGACTGCGTGGTGAAGAGGAAGATAGCCAAACCCGCTATACAAGTCACCCAAAACCGAGGTCGGCCCGAATCGAATAAAGGGGGCGACCCTTTCGTCGTGAAAACCTCCCGGGCATCCGTCAATGTTGCCGTATGCACCAGACTTGCGACCATAACACCGACGAAAACGATGTATCGATCTAGAGCCAGTCGGAAGCGCAATTCATGCACGTCAAAAGACATGCGGAAAACGGTGTGAAGGACGTCTGTCGCCATTTCGAGAAAGCCGGGCGTTGTGATAAACATACTGGTGAAACTAGCCGTTACCAGCACCTTCATAGCGAGCGGCCACGGATCGTAGTTGCTTTCCTTCAACGTTCGGAGCATCAAATATATGACCAGGTAGTAGAATGTGATGGCGGTGGCAAAATAGTATGAGCTATAGTTTGTGCCCATCATAAAAGGCAGGAGGGCGCTTAGAGCATTGGTACGGAAGAGAACCAGTGCCATGCGCTTGAACGAGTAGTCCTCCGTTTTCAGAATGTAGAGCGTGTGGCCGTATGCTGACAGGAAGAAGTACATGGAGATGAGCACCCGGACGATCTTGTAGACCCACAGCGTCTGAGAAGCATAGTTGTAGTGATAGAGTAGGATGAACCCTTGCATGAGGCCTTTGATCTCATCGGTTTGCTCTCGTGAGAGAAACTTGTGTTCTGGAGCCCCAATGGTCTCTAACTCCTTCTTCGAGTCCTTACCCGACGACCACGGTGCTTCGCCAGCGGGTCCAATGGTGTTGCGTAACGCGAAGCCGCCAATCAGCCAGAGAAGGCAGACGACAATGAAAGCGCCTTGGCGATAATGTCGCTCCACCTTGCTAAATTGGAGTGTCCCGTCACAGATCCAACACCAGGCTAGGGTGACCAGCACGTCTCTGGTTGCTGCAAGAAGCTCGGGTCGGATAAGTTTCGGCACGGATTGGGCGCGGGGCGTGTATAGCATAACGGCAGCCAACAAAACTAATGCGATGTTGAATAGGGAGTTGGAGGACTCCTCCACGCAGCACGTTCCCTTGAAGGAGCGATTATGCAATACAGCTGGGTTGTTGCAGTGCGAGTTGAGTACGATGTCAATCTTGCCGTCGGCTATGGTGTCCTCTACGTGTAGACCGTCGCTCTCGAAAGACTTGCCCATATCCTCGGTCATCCGATTGAAGGCCCAGACTACATGAGAGGTCTGATTCGAAGGAAGCTGGAAAAGATAGTCGTTCATCTCATCGATACGTTCGGGCGTGATCGTCTCGGTGCGCTTATTGGACAATGCACTATAAGCCGGTACTTGGACCGGAGTTAGCAAGATTTGGTTTGGTGTGGCGCCGTATCTTTGATTCCAATTATTGGGCAACGCAGATAGTGAGCTACTCCTCGTGATACTCCCTTCCGAAGCCAACGATAAATACGTTGAAACTGCATTTATTCCGTCTTTGAATAGAGCCAGGTAATCATCACCACCATAACGAGCTGCCCACAGTCCCGGCGAACCTAGAACAATAAGCGCTGGCGACTCCTCTTCTCTCTTCACCAAGTCACCCTCCCGCACAGAGCTAGGCAGCGCGTGGAAGGCATCCAGCGTATTTTTCAACGTTGTAGAGTTTAACCACGGATCCCAAATGAATTCCAACCTTACACCTTCGGCACTAAACTCAAGGTCTCGGTGTTTCTCGTCAGCCGCGACGATCTCTTTCAATTCGGCGGCGGCCAACTTTGGATCGAGTTTCCTGGCGGCAGCCCAGAACATCTGGCGGATGGTGGAGTCGCCAGCCAGGACAAATTTACGACCACCCAGACAATCATGCATGGCGTCGGTCGAGTAGTCCACCATACGACAGCCACTCGGCTCCCATCTCTGTGTGTCGTGCCAGCCATTCACGGCCGGGGACCACGTGCCATCGGTCAACAAGGCGCGACACCTGTGTGGATCATCCTGGCCTATTATTGCAAAGTCAGCATATGTGAGTAGAGAAGCGAGTAGAGACATGAGTAGAGACATGAGTGAGGCGCAAGGAAAGGGAAGCGGGCGGATGAGCCGGAAAATGTACCAGCTAGAAGCCTCTGGACGATGGTCCAGAGCGACAGGAGAAGAAGCGTGATGTACGTGACGCTGCTCAGGGAATGCCAAGAGGCAGCGAGGCCCCGAAGTTGTGTCATGGAGGAAAACGTAGGGTGAGCGAGCCTACACCATTTGACGAATTGAAGTGCGATTGAAGCTTCACCGGTACGGAGATGGGTATAGGCGGACGGTGACAACAACAACAACGGCGACGACAACAGCAGAATGGCGCCAGGATGGCTGGACTGATAGCGGGAAGAAGAAAGGGGAAAAAAAAACCAAAGATAAGCGTCTGACGGATGGTTCAGGGTCCAAATCTGCGGGATGCAATCCCTCGTTCAGTAACTGAAGCGTGGTGGGGTTGCAGTTGGTGGGCAGGCGCTGGCGAGTCGGGGCAATAAGGACGGTGCCGAGTACATAGTGCGCGTACTGTGCGAGGACGGACCCCTGCGAGTCAAGGTACCCCGTCGGGCATCTGGAGTGGTGAGGTACTTGGGGGTAGCCTCTCACTTGCCACAGTACCTGTCTGTCTACCCAGAACATTGGAAGTTTAGGTGGTATAACTAATACGGGCAGTTAGTGAAGACTTCGCCGAGTTGGCTATAGCCGCTACCTCTACCGGACTGCTCGGCCATTCCGCCTATGGTAAGGAAGTCGAGTTCTTGCGGATAGTGGTCAAGCCTGCATTGACTGCCAAGTAGTACACCCTAATATAATATGGACTGACTATATCAAGCACAGAAATAGAATACTGGTAGCAGCTCATGAATATCCATTAGGTGCTAATCAATTCCCTATACGCGGTATCCATCCTACCAGGTCCGTTGGCAGCGAGTTGCAACATCGAACATTCACCCTGGCGCCAGTGTACAGCGGACTTCCGCACGGCTCCGTACAGTGACTCGCACTCGACCGGCAATCCCAATTCGGTTACCATAGGACGAGTAGCGCCGCTAGTGCACAGTCCCAGAGAAATAGAATGCACTGTATATAGGTGCCATGCTGGACTGGGAACCTGCAGCGGCAACCGGGACTAGCGCAGGTACTTACACATAGCGCAGGGAAAGCTCGACCTGGAGCAGAGATTTTGAATTCAGCCCGTTCTCTCGTTCGGATTGCTTCGGGCTTCCAGCTTTCAGACCCGACCGGAAAAAACGCCAGCAACTGCCGCATCCGTGATTCCCGCTCTGCCAGCGTGACGAAATTTGTTCATGCTTACATCATGTGGCCAAGTCCGCTAGTGCAATGTGAAAATCCCAACACAACTGGCAACCTCCTTATTCCGCAGCCAATGATACCATCGTGCCCGTGCCGTGCGGTGTCTGCGGTAGTGGGTTTCAGTTCAGGATAGAGCTGCCCGCTATGTAACTTCGCGCCGACGGAATCGACAGTGTCTGCACCCAATCCACACTATCCGGTCTTCGTCCTTCGTCCCTTCACCTTTGGCAACGGGAACTCGCCGACTCTGGGCAGCGGGCAGTGGGTAGTGGGCACTTGGCACTGGGCACTGGACACTTGGCACAAACACTAGCAGGTTCCGTCGCAGTCGCTGAGATTGCCTCCCTCAGGTGGACTGCCAATGAAGGACAGCTGGTGGTATCGCCGATGCCACGCTACCAAGTGCTACCAGGTAGTAGAGTCGCGTGCCTCCTATCTTGTACCGAGCACTGCAGTTAGGTCACGTCGAACTGTGAGTCCACCGTTAGTTAATTACACCTGGTGCATTTATAGGTACAGTACGAAGCACACGATGCTACGAGGCGGTCAATCAGCACTGATTATACGGAATAACCTATACCTGGATGGTAGATAGTACATGGACTCCCAGCCTATGGGCCATGGCTAAAAGGTAGGGGAGCCGGACCCGGGCTCCTCCAAAGTCTTATTATTACTCTTCCCCGGCGTCAACATTGCCAAACCTTTCACCAATTCGAACATCAGCAACCTTAAAATGGCTTTCCGACATCCTGCCCATTCAACCCTGCCTCTGCTAGGCCCTAGCCTCCCCTAGCGCACGTACTGTATGGGCTAAGTACGGAACAATTGCGGCCGAGCGGGATTGGGCGGGATTGGGCGGGATTGTCAGACCATCCCATCCATTCCGTCCTGCCAAGCCGGCCTTCCGGTTCCCCTGCAACTGGTAGCATCGGTCCGCGTACTAAGATAAAAAGGGAGAGGAATCATGTACCGGTATGTAGCAATGCTTGCAACGGTAAGACTGAATCGATCAATGTACCTACGGAATACACTGGGTATTTATACCGGCCAGTACGGCATCCCAACGCCCCGGTAATGCTGTAATGCTGCAATGCTGTAATGCTCATGGGAGGCCTCTGAGATCTCGCTTGGAACTCTGCTCTGCGGAGAGTAATAGGAGATATGCCTACCTACTCCAAATGTACCCATGTTTCCGCCTATCGACGGCTCATATCAATGGATATAACAGTTCAAGCCTCACAGCCGCTCACCCCGGAATCAATCACATCATGCTCAAACCACCTATCCAGTTTGTGACCATCTCCAAAGCCATAATAAAAACACCAAGCCTTTTAAGTTCGGCGAGGTGCAGAACACATTCCGTATTTCGTATAGATACCTTAGCCTACCACCTATAGGAGATAGATAAATACCTGGGTACAGGAAACCGGCACCGGGTTATCTACATAATTACTCTCGCTTACCACTCGACATCCCCGGGCATGCGTCGTCATATGCTGCCTACCTATATCACAGCCTGGGCATCAAACCTAAGACGACGAGGATATCCAGGCCTTCGGATATCTATACATAGCAAGGCAACAAGTCTGGATAGGCAGGCGTCGTTCGGCAAAAGCATCATAACATGTTACCAACCCCGATACCCAGTCCACCCAACAACCTCGGCCAACGGTGGGACTTAGCGGGTGCCCACGACCACTCATAGCGCCTATCTAGCGAGATGGGGTGGCCGACCAAATTGGCGGTTTAGTAAGGCCGGTAACAAGTTAACCATAGTTAACCACAGCGATCGTAACGCTCACCAAGGTACCTACTCAGTAAAAAACAGTCCCAGCAGAAAAAAGAAACACAAGCAAGGCAAGGATCAAAGCACACATCGCTTAACATGCCTACGAAATCTGTTGCCTACGGAATCCATACCAGGTGGGAGTCACACCGATAATGAGGCACGACGCCGGGATGCACGGAAGGACCTGGCAGTGATCAGCTGATCAAAAAGCCAAAAGCCAAAGATACAAGATTCCAGAAAATGGCGTGCGCCACGGAAACGTACTTGTATCCAGTGGCGCAGGCACCAAAAACATGGCTGGACCTCACAACCCGGCCGACCGTATGACCAGACCACAAGCCCCACTGAGACACGCCGACAGGGGAGTCACAGGCGGGAAATAAACCCGAATGGCCGAGGCAATTGGCTGGCCGGCTCAAGAGGATAAACTCGCCGGCTCACACAAGACCCCCCACTCCCAAAATCTCTGCACAGAACTCCTACAACCGCCGAAACCCAAACCCAAATCACATCATCCCACCGCGATATCCAACAACAAATCCCAAAAGGCACAAAAGCGCCTAAAAACAAACAAACAAAACAAACGCAAAAATCCATCCAAGAAAGACAAAAGGAAAGGGACGAAGACAAGGCATCAAACGCCCAAAGTCCCGAACCCCGAACCCCATCCAAGTCCAACGCAAAGTAAAAAAACCCAAAGCGATCCGCAAGGATAGAAGCAGCAGCAGCAGCAGCAACAGCAGCAGCAGCAGCAACACCAAGCCTACACAACCCAAAACCCAAACGAAGACATCGCAGTAAACAACCAGTTACATACCAAAACCAAGCAATCCAAAAAGCAGCAAAAGCTCACTCCAAAGGCAAAGTACAACCCGTAAGACCCCAACCAAGCCTCTCACACCACCACACCACCACACCAAACCACAACCCCTCAAACCAAAAAAATCCCTCCCAGCACAAAACCCCAGCACAAACCCAAAGCATCAACCCCGTCTCAAGCCAAGCTCGATCAGGCCAAAAAAACATCCCAACCCAAGATCTAGAGCCCGGATGCGTCCCCTCCACTTCGAATCCCCGAAGCAAGAGGCGACGCAAGAGACAAGAGCAACCAAACAAAAAAACAGCGATCTTTGAGTACGGGACCTAGTAGGCCATTCAACCGGCGTCGAGGTTTTTAATTTCTCCGTAATTTATCGCTTGTTACATTACCTTGAACCAATTCACATAGACTTTACGTACCATGTGCCCAACGACTGATAAAATATACTTCCCAACCCGTTGATTACTCACGGAACTCTACAAGCACGTGCTAAACCCAGTTCGATGATTTGGTTTCTATTGTATTCAGACTAGATGAAACTCGCGCGGGGCGCATATACACAGAACCCAAAGCAATTTAACAATCCATACTGAATAAAAAGTGTCTGCCCTCGCCCGTGTGAAGCCGCTCTCTAATCTAATAACTTACACCTTCCACCACTCCCCACCGAGCCATCGGTTGAAGAAGTTGAGAGACCCCGCGGGCTGGTTGTAGGGGACCATGTGGCCGGCCTGGTAGATGCGCATAAAGGTGAAGTTGCCGCTGCTCTTGACCTGGCCGTACGAGTCGCTCTCGAGGACAAGATCCTCCAGCTCAGCGGCGTTGAAGCCTTTCTTGCCGGGCCAGTCGAGAACCTCGCTCCATTCCTTGTTGCCGAGCCAGTTGCAGATAAAGTCGGCATCACCAGCGTAGATAAGAACAGGGATCTCCTTCAGGATGTCTGGGACCAGGCGGTGGAACGGCTTCCCCCAGTCACCCTGGAAAACAAAGTTGCGGTTGATGTCCGTGTTGCAGCTGGAGTAATCATCCACCTCGGCACCGAGCGCTTTCATTACCTCAGCCTTGTTCATGTAGTCGGCTATCCATGCCGTCTCAGTGTAGCACAGATTCGCCTGGTCCTTGCACTTCTCACGAATGTCATACACATTCATCCCAGTCCGCTGGTAAGGACCCATCATGGCGTTGTTGCAGTAGATGGTCGCGGGGACACAGGTCCATGCACTTTCGTAGTTGTAGCAGGATTCTAGGAGCGACTGGCAGCGCGGCAGAGCGTTGTCCATCGACTGGCACTCGCTCTCCTCCAAGACGGCGTCGTAGCCGCCCTCGCCGCAAGCCATCGGGCGGTACTGAGAATATTGGGTGAGGGGGTCAGTAAGGCCATTACCAATGCCGATGCTCTTGAGGTTGATGTTTCGGTTCTTGTGCGACAGGATCTCAGAAGCAAAGACGGGAATGTAATGGCCGGCGTAGGATTCTCCGAAAATGTGGAACGGCTGCTTAGAATACTGAGGGAATTGCTCGAAGAAGAGAGTTAGGAGAGCATAGATGTCCTTGCTAGCTGCGACGGTGTTGGAGACGGTGCGGCTACTGTAGGAGTAACCGACGTTGACGGGCTGGTCGAGGAAGATAACTGAGGCATTGCTGTTCCACGAGTATTGATTGAATTTAGGGTTGCGGTTCTCATCGACACCAGAAGGGCCAAGTTCCATGAATAGACCCATCATAGATGAGCAGCCGGGGCCACCGTTGAGCCATAGGACTACGGGATCATTCTTAGGATCGTTGCGCGACTCGAAGAACCCTTCGCGGCAGTTAGTGAATAGTGTAGGAAAGCGGAGGAGACCAGGCCGAGCTCACAGTAAAAGAGATGCTTATCATTCTCATTGTCATCAAGGTAACCGCTGTACTGCTTCACCTTGTCGACACCGAGCGCGGAAGGGTCGACAGCCTTAGCACGAAGGTCGTAGGCTTCGAGCGGCCCATCCACCTTACGGTGCTTGACCCCGTCGGTCTCGACCCACACGCTTTGTAACTCGGCACCCCTCACGATATGGTCCCATTCGCTGTCGGGCTTGCGGGTATGAGGCTTGGGGCGCGAGATGACAGTGCTTGCCTTCTCTACGAAGCCGGGAACCAGTAGGCTCATCTCGTCCCAGAGACCCTTAGCTACGGCAGGCATCTCACCGAGAAGCTCGGTAATCTGCTCGAAGGAATGACCAACGACATCGGCAGCCTGTTCTAGAGGTTGTTGGGCGGCATGGCCGGGATTGGCCAAAACCTGTTGCTCCTGTGCAAAGGCAGCCGTGGAGGCGCCCAGCAGCAGTGCCTGTGCCGACACTCTCATGGTGGGTGCCTAGACGAGCTTATTCACCGCTTTTGGCTCGGTTATGACGACTGCGAAAAGACGGCGGCAGAGTGAGTGACGGCGATTGTGCGGATTAATGGTTAATGATTATAACGATGGTGGTGCTGATGAAGAAAGGTGAGGGTGATGACTCCGTAGGAGGATGTAGGAAGTAGGAGGTAGGAGGTAGGAGAGAAGACTTGGAGCAGGTGACGCAGGCAGAGAGACATCAGCTGCGTTCTTGTAGTATCCGGGGTTAGTCGTGAGGACCCGATTGGCAGCCAAGCTCCGCTGCCCAGCCGACAGCCGACAGCCAGGGGGCCCCAGACTTGGTGAGATAAGAGGTACCTGATAGCCGGGGGAGGTGTTAGGTAGTACCTAGGTACCGTCAGTTGCTTATCAGATAGCAGCGGCAACGGCACCTATTTTCTATGGAGGAAGCAGACGAATCTGTTACAGTGAGACATACGAAGTAAGGTACCTTAAGGTCCCTTATCACGGTAGGTACCGGCTGGGGTAGTTGCACTTGCTCGATGAGCTGGATGGTGTAACGAATGATGTGGCACGACACGACACGACATGACACGCAGCCCCCAGGCGGTCAGAGGCAGCAACGGCCTGGAGGACCTTACCTGCTGGAGACAGCCAGTGGCAGTGGCCCGGCAGTGCCAGTGATCATACCCGCTACAAGCCAGCTGCTAGTTTAGAGTTATAGTGGTATAGTGGTGTAACGAGATGGCGGGGCTGGTTGTGCGATAAGCGCCGATACCGAATTCCGCAGGTATCGACTGTACCGACATCTGCGGGCATCAACTCTGAGACTGCCACAGTCTCACCGGAGCAGGATCCCAGGCTCTGTAATTAATGCCTCGCTACCTACGCGGCAGGTACTCGTAGTTACGTCGACATCCCCAGATAAGATAAGCCGCGATAAATACAATACCTATTCCGTATCAGTTCATATGGCGTAGCTGTGTATGACGCTCTGGAATCTGAAGTCCGATCACTATCAAAGCTCAAATGTTTGCACATGGTTTTCCCAAAGACGGCGTCGCGGCTCTTCCCTTCACAGTTTGGGCCATGTACCAGGTAACAAGTACTTGAAAGTACACGCCATGGCAGGTAGAGGAGGGTGAGCGAGCGTGTGAGCGAGTGCTTCCCCTCCAATCGTCGTGATGTAATAATAGAGGAGGTGTTAGTCGCTGGCACTTGGAGAATCAACCAGAAGCAAGTCAACGTCAGGTATTTCAGGCTCGCCAGTCCCTCCTCCTCATCGATGTGAACAAAGAGTCCATCCCATCCTTGGATAATTTGCTGCAATCCACAGCATCTTTCTTTGGGCTCCTTGGATTTGGATTTAGTCTCAAACATCGACCTCTAATAAATGTATGTATGATCCCTCCATGTCGCCGGCACACTCATCCCCCTCCTCTTCTAACCTGATCTGTGAAAAGGGCGCCCCACATCAATCAGCCATCCAACCAGATCAAACTGACAAACGTCTCCCTCGTCCGCCTCAAGAAGGGCAAGAAGCGATTCGAGATCGCCTGCTACAAGAACAAGGTGCTGGAGTGGCGCTCCGGCATCGAGAGGGACCTCGACGAGGTTCTCCAGATCCCCAATGTCTTCCTCAACGTCTCCAAGGGCCAGACTGCCCCGGCCGCCGACCTCGCCAAGTCCTTCGGCAAGGACAAGCCCCTCAACGACATCATCCTCGAGATCCTCAACAAGGGCGAGCTGCAGGTAGGCGAGAAGGAGCGCCACGCCCAGATGGATCGCGTGCACAACGAGGTCATCAGCATCGTCGCCAGTAAGTTAGTCGATCCTCGCACGCAGCGCGTCTATACGACGGGGATGATCGAGAAGGCCCTCGATATGCTGAGCTCGCAGGCGCACCAGGGAGATAAGGCACATCAAGGAGATAAGAGCGCCGCGGAAGGCGGTAACACGGAGACCCCCGTCCCGACGAGCAAAGACGTCGAGGCCAAGCCGAAGCCGAAGGAACACGTCTGGACGGGTGTCGTCACGACCAAGAGTGCCAAGAGCCAAGCCCTCGAAGCCATGAAGGCATTGGTTGCCCACCAGCCAATTCCCGTTGCCAGGGCACGCATGCAGCTGCGCATCACCTGCCCGACCACCGTGCTCAAGCAGGCCGTCAAGGCGTCGGCTGCCGCTAAGGGCGGTGATGGGCACGCAGAACACAAGGGCTCGGGCTCGGTCAAGGACAAGATACTGAGCTACGTGGAACAGGTGGTACAGCAGGATGTCGTGGGGACGGAGTGGGAACTAGTCGGGTTCGTCGAGCCGGGGGCCTTCAAGGGCCTTTCCGACTTTGTTGGCAACGAGACGAAGGGCCATGGCCGGATTGAGGTGTTGAACATGGCCGTTACGCACGAAGACTGAGCAGCGTCCACGGCCAGACTGGGTCAGGCATCAATTGCGTGTACTGCTTGACGACCTTGACGACCTTAACGACCTTGACGATTATAGCTATGGTGTTAGGCATGGGCATGGGCATCAGCAAGGGCAAGAAGCGTGCATAGGTACTTTATAACTAGGGAAAGTCAAGATATACCTAATGATAAGTCTAGTCTTCGGGGACTGGCGGTGCCAGAATCCCCTTGACCGCGATCCGATCTTCGCATCATAGTACTTCGTCGTTCGAAGACGGATTGCTTATCTTACACTGCCGTCGACCATGACGTAAAAGATGCCGATAAGCATGTGATCAGTCCCATCTCGAGATCCGAAAATCGGCGTGCTCGGCCTCTAAACGACCGAAGGAGCCACTGAGCGGACATCAATACCGCCATCTATAGCCGAATAGTCCAGTAAGTACGCCAGCCATTTGGAACTCTTGCTAGGTTCTCGACGACAACATGGTTCAGAGACCTAAACTTGAAGTTAAGATCTATGTCAATTGTGGTTGAAAATGTTGCAGGTTTACGGACGTAGATAGTAGCTTAGCGAGATGGCCCATACTATCGCTCAGCTGGTCCGAGCGCGATAAAAGCTCTTGGCATCGAGATCCTCTCGCGCTAAGATAATTTTTTCCCTTTCGTTCCCGAAACATCACATTCTCCTCTCTCTCATACTACCTAACTAGGTATCTACGAGAGCCTGTTTTGCCAACCAGAGTCTTGGGCGACATGGCCTCCATCTGGAGTACAGCCTATCAAGAGCGAATTGCTTCTAAAGACTTCTTCATGTGCGGTCGTGTTAAGATTGCCAAAGGTGTGCCACTTCTCACGGCAGCACGCGGAATTCGACACGTGGTATGATCCCGCCGCTCAGAAGACGGAACGGGAAGCGGGCGTATGAAATGCGTCTTCACCCAGCCGCATTATCCGCCAGGGCCTAATCCTCTGCCACCGTCGCGATGGATACAAAATGCCGAGCTCCAATCTATGGCGGCGACTGGCGACTCTAGACGAATGGCCGTATAACTCGGCATCGACGCCGCCGCGAAGACCATGATCTCGCGATGAACATGCCCGGAATCCGGGACAATGCTAAGACAGCAGATGAATCACGCAAGACCGAACGGTAGTACCGGACAACATGCGTATCTATTCAAAACGGCACAAATCCCTCTTTTCTCCCCCTTCCCACACGCGGCCTATGATGAACTCATCTTAACAAAAAGACGAGGAATACCTTCCGAAGAGTAATTCATACACTGAAAATTCTGAGGCCTTCAATTGACGATCATTCCCTCTCATTCCCAATGCCCTTTATATAGGTAGGTACCAGTGCATCCGTGCACGAAACCCCCGATCTCAATGCAGAAGAATCGGAACCCAAGCCCAAGAACCACAGCACGAGCATCCCGAGGATCAGCAACCCCGAGCAACACAAGTACAGAATAGGCATTATAGATTAAATCAGGTAGAGCCAAGAGAAGAAAAGAAGGGGAGGGGCAGCGAAAAAAAAACGCCCCCCATCCATCCAAATAAAGACTTTTGTTTCCAAAGTGAAGAAGGGCCCAGTAACATCCATAAACCGTTAAAGGCCCGTTCGTGACCCGATGCATAAACGACATTCTCTATCCCATCCGAGATCTCCCCATCCTTAAACGCCCCCGGGCGGGGATGGGCGGGGCGGGGGGGGGGGGCCGC
>MU279894.1:0-25906 GCA_022385655.1 Xylaria intraflava | reverse complement strand
GCCCCCCCCCGCCCCCCCCCCCACATACGCGCTTGCTGTAAAAGCGTGCGAAAACTTCCTGACGCATGGTTTTGGACGTCAAGGCGAGCTTGGTGTCGATCATCGCGAAGTCCTCATACGGAGGCGAGGTATGGTTAGGACAGGTGCAGCATGCCTCGGCGCGGCGATGGATGACACCGGGCGCGTCGGCGTGATTGCCCAGATAGATGTCATAGATGCGCTCGCGGATCTCACGTGGGAGCTTTTCGAAACCATGGAAGCCAACCTCGCGGGGCTTATCAGCGGCGTGACGCAACATGTCGCCACAGATGTTGATGATCGTGAGACAATGCTTGCTCTCGGGACCTGGGTGGTCTCTCATGAAAGAGGCACTGCTCTTGCGGTTAGCTGTGTTAAGGGACATGGGGAGAACGAAAAAACAGTACCACTTATCGATGGTGTTCAAGAGAGTGTCTCGGTTGCTGTTGGACAATCGGACCTGGCGACCCAGGGCGTAACCGTCGATTTGGTGGGTCTTGAAGTTGTCAAAGGCCTTGAGCAAAGTACGAACGCTTGGAGATAGATCGTAACGCTCGCAAAGTCGGAGCATTTCCTGCTCGTAAAAAGTCGCCATCTGGTTGCTGGCTTACAACGTGCGTGCAAATACCTGGGCAGATATAACTCTCAACTACAGAAACTGTAGTATCGTACCAATTTGGTAGCAGAGTTACAAGTTTAGACTTGTGGTATACTTGAGGCCCAAAAGATACCTAATACGTAGCAGGCACGTTGGTTGAACAGTCTGGGATGAGAGGTCAGTCTGGCATATAAAGGACGGGAAGGATAACATTCCAAAGAGTTGTGGTCGACGATAAAGAGAAGCAGGGTGAAGGTTTGGGGCGATGGTGACAAGGCATGCAGACGCGTTTGTTCTCTACTGTAGAGGAAGCATACGCATATGCCGAAGGGGGAAGAGGTAGTTGTCCCGGAGCAGACAGAGAAAGAAGTACATTGATATCAGGATGATAGGTGATTGCAATGCTTTGTAGGATAGGGGGTGCGGTGATGGGTAGGAGACGGGGAGGAGACAGGGAGACTGAGGCATCGCGACGCGACTGCAGCGATGACTTACCGCGATGACTTACCAAGATACTTGAAGACGAACGACGTAGCCGGGCAGCGGTCTGCGTCACGCACAGCTTATACGACGACGCGTGCCGGAATAGTAGGGTCGTTGGACGACGAGGAGGTTAAATGCAGATGCTTGTGTGATGGAAGGATGTTGACGGTGACGCGATGTAAAAGTAAAGAAGAATATAGGATGTGAAGAGTGTAGGCGAGGAAGAGTGTGGGTAGGGAGAGAGTGGTTGTAAGGAGGGAGAAGAGACGAAGGTCTGGAGGGGCAGATGGGAGAAGGAGGAGTGAGGAGTGTGTAGTCTCCAGGGGAGGTGAAATTGTTCAAGTACACCACAGATATATTTTGTAACTTGTACCTCGATAGTCCCGTCGAGTGTACCTGCCTAAGGGGTGGCTTGGGGCTCGCCGTTGTCGAGTTACTCCCGGTTACCTGAACAACCCTCCGGGGGGCAGGTTCGGCACTGACGGTGCTGCTGAGCTCCGGAGTCGTGTTGTTGTTGACTGTTCTGGCAAGCACGATGGAGGAGGTACGTACCGAGAGTCTCGGTGCATTCTCAACTCCCCACCGGACGCGTGCTTGCCAATTCCGTGAGCCTCAGGTAGAGCGTCAAGTACCGGGTGATGTACACATCAAGTACCTCGACGCGTTCATTCCCTCTCCTATCCGTCTAGGGGTACCTCTCCGGGTACCTAGAACACGGTGGCTAACTGTTGAATGGGTACGTGGTGACTTCTGGGTGCCGGGTTGGCCACGACTTCCGTAAATTGAAGTCGCGAATCACTTAGGAACTTATATCGGGGGAGGGGGGATAAAGACCCCCTACCGGTAGCCGCATGGAGACTGTGCAGCAGCAGATAATCAATCACGTACATGTAGCTCTTTATACCACCGGCATTGGTGCTGCATGGATAGCTGTAAGTGTCTAAACTGGCAAAGGCAAGACACTACCTGCTTGATTGTGTGGAGGCTGTCCAGATAGTAACGCTCTAAGTAACATAGGTATGCATATCGTGTGTAGGCTTAGACTTGCCAAACGATGGGAGCTTGGAGTAGATTAATCACCATGCCTATAGGCAAGTTGAACATGGAACGTAGCATATAGATAAAGAATAAATTCAATCAGGGCTCAGAAAGAAAACAGCGTAGTTGCAGTCTTGATATTGCACCGTCATGTAGCCGCGTTTGGGAGTCCCTGTATCGGTCTACGATCAGTCATCCGTTATTCTATGCATCATGAAGTCTAAAGGGGGAGGGGAGGAATGAACATACAGTGAATCTTCATTATTTGGTTCCAAAATAACATCCGTCAAGGAATCCCACCATCACGACTTAGCTCAATCCAGAGGAGAATGGCTCAATAGATTCGCCAATGGTCGTGTTGTCAATGCCCACCTTCCATGATGACAAGCATTTTGACCATTAATATCTCCATAGCTGTGCCTGAGTGTGATGGGAGTCGGCTTTCTGGCGCCAATATTCGTTCTTATTTTCTGTTGTCCTTATCCTGGAGACCTCGACACTGTTTCTGCCGTAATAGACAGAGAGGCAGAGCTAGCCTCGAATGCCGCGTCGTCCCGTGATGGGCGTCATTTGCAATCACGCCTCTGCCGGTATCTCGTTATTTTCCAGATAATTTTTTTCAACACCGTTATGGTAACGTACACACAGCCCAAAACGCGAGTTTCCACGTTAGAGAGGTGTTTTATGCAGTTGTGCTCTTGTTCGCTGCCGTCTATGGAGTTCGAGAATGGCGACCAAACGGTGGCAGTGAATAGATGAGCATGGGTCAATTCCGAGCATGTCCCCTCCCAGGTTAGAATGATTTGATTCTATTGTTTTCGCATTCAATATCTAATACAGTATGACTCTTAGATTGGCCACCACTTTCTGGAGAGGAAGAATATGATACACAGAATATCTCACCTGAGATACCCACAATCTAAGACGTATACCCAACGGTCAGAAAATATGACATTATTAGGGGGTGTAGGAAGGCCACCAATATAACGCCACGGATAGGGCTGGCGATCAGCGGTACAGCCGCTTGCAGGTATCTAGTCATCGGGGGTTAACGTAGAACCAGCTTTCGAGGCCGAAAATGAATGGCATGCTTATCAATTATCGCGGTAGCATATCCTGAAAACAATCGAAGTAGCCCACGTCTATTGCAATATCCGATAGCTCCTCGAAGCTATCCATTATATCCGGCGACAGGAGTCCGGGCACAGATGCGGAGGCCTGTGCATTGTTATTTGAGTATGGCACCTGTTGGTCCGGGAGTAATGCCGGGACGGGATGTGTGCCCGGATTGGTCGGCTGTTGCTCGCCAAAGCTATGGCTCTGGGTAATAATCGGTTGATGATCATCTAAGGCGACTTGGGTGGAATGGGCTGCCACACTGCGTGTTGTGGCAGGAGGGTGGGTAAAATCCAGGGGATCCGTCTGGGTTGTATATCCGGCGCCTAAGGTTTCCATTGCTATATAATTGGAAACTCCCCTTCGCTTGACCTCGACAGTCCCATAGAAGGGAAGTCGTAGGTAGAGGACATCACTATCAGCTGCCTGGTAGCTGCTGTTCATTGGCTGCCCGCTGTCGGCTGATAGACGGATATCATAGCTCACACCCCCGTGAGCTTCTTCCTCGATGGCGAGAAGCTTTCGGAACACTGGGAATATATCCAAGGCTATATTATTGTTGTTCGATTCGACCTGAGATATCTTTTCTATGCTCTCAAGGGCCTGCTCCATGAGACCACGGCTACCTGGTCGTTGATGAGCTAGGAGGTCCGATACACCGCCCCCGTTGTAACCGTTCGACACCTGGTTTTCGTCGCTTGAATGTATGTGCAAGAGACACAGCGCGATACTGGCTACGAATGCGAAAAAATCGAGACCGCGGCAGTAAGAAACAGAGGGGTGACAACGGCGAAAAGTCGTGAAGCGAGTCAACATTTCGCGGCTAGAGTTAATAACCGCGGTTGTGCTATAGTAATAATTCTGCTGACTAGTTAAGGAACGCAGCATGTACGGCAAGTGAAGTTGCAACAGTATGTTGTAATGTGCGAAATGAACCATGAGTTGACTGGTCGGATCTGAGAACTCGCCTTCGCCGCAGTCCTTGGAGCTTAAATCAGGAGTAGGTAGCCACCATTGAGCTGGTACACATTCTTCAGCCTTCTGGAGGATCCCATCTATCTCTCGTGTCTCAATAACATCATATATATCAGTACGATTTCGCTGGAGGATGCGGCCAGCCGCCATGGCATGGAGCCTTCCCATCCGCTCCCACGGCTGACATCGTTCCAATAACCTTGGGGGAGTCTGGACATTTTGCGGCAGGCCGGGCGCTATACCTAATATGAATGACAGATACTGATCGAGGTGGACGAGCTGAAACAACGCGTTCTCCTGACGAAGAGATACTTGGATCTCATCTGTGTCTGGATCTGTATTTAGCGGCAAGCTTTCCCTTCGGCGATCTAAGCCCATCATCTGTGCCATTGCTATTGCGCGGCGCGAGGTAATGCACGCGCGACGGATGTTACCCATATAATTATAATATTGGCTCTCTATAATCAAGCACTGCGAAGAGAGAACGTCAGCGATCGTCAATTTTTCAATGCTCCATCAACGCCCCTGAGCCTAAAGCCAGGCAGCATGTAATGGGGCTGCTCCAAGAAAATTGGCGGCGAGAAGACATGGACATACCTCAATGGTTCCAACAGAAATGGGAAGATGATCGTTGTGAGTTATTAGTTTATTAACTGTTTCAAATGCTCTCGATATGGCATGACGATAATCACAGCTTAGGTCGTCAATTTCGCTCTTTGATTGGGATGAGATGACTTGGAGATAGGTGCTTAACGTAAGAAGCTTCCGTGCGATAACGTCCGGTGCGGTCCCCGGCACAGGCAATTGGAGCAGGTCTTTCGGCGAGGGTGAATTGCCAAAGCTGGCACATGCAATGGCCAAGGCTGGATGAAGCGAGCCCGCGTTGCTGCTGAGAATGGCATCATGGTGTTTGCTAGGCCAAACTGTCACCAGTGCGCGGATCAATGGTATTAACTTGTCCGTTGCCTCTCCGAATTGCCCCAGTGAGCTACCGGCTGGCGCTTTTGGGAGAGAGGACTTGGATCTCACTGTTACTCTACCGTCATCCTATTAAGTCTCAGATTATTAAGTCATGCACGTGAGGGCAGCAAGTCAGAAAGGCATACTAGGACGTCGTTGCTGAGTACGCTGAAGATCTGATCGGCTATGCCATTCATTGCCGATTTTTCGGGCGATATGGCCGCGGCGGTGGGATCCTGACCACTCCCGATCAAGACCTGAAGCTCATCGTCCCCGTCATCCGGAACCGCCCCCACGCGGCGCTTGCGGGGATTCCCGGGATTGACCCTACGAGTTAATTCTTCGAGCACTGTCTCGACGCGCCGCAGTCTGGCATCGTCCCACTGGTCGGTTCCACGTTTCTTGTGAGGCGCGGGTTCTATGTCGGGGAACTCCTGGCCAATGCACCGCGTACCGCGATGATAGCAGCCGTCACAGCTACCCTCGCTACGAGACCAGGTACACTTACTTTTGCGTCGTTTACATTCCCAACAACTTCGGGTCCCCTTGCGTATCCGCCTTCTGTCAGCGCCGTCTTGCGCTGTCAAGGGGCTCCGGGAGTCGGGAACGAGGGCGGGTGATCCAGGCCGCGTCATGATGATGAGTGCAAAACGGATTCGAAGGGCCCGCAAAGAAGTTCCATCATAATTCGGAATGAATGCCGATCTACGTCCCGTTACGAACAATCTGCATCGAACGTGTAACCACAGTATCGATCGCCAAGAGGCCTAGGTACTCACTCGGTCATCAGTATGTTGGAGTCTCACGCACTCAGCTTCGTAATTCGTCGTCCGCCGAATTGCGGAGGTACTTATAGACCACGTTAGTGTGATAAATTGCTTACAGAGAAACATATTCTTATATACTATACAAAAAATGCCAAAGATACGGAAGATCCTTATAGACATAGGAAAACGAACGGATATTAGCATCTTCAACTTGAAATATCTCCAGCAAGCGTGCCGCCAAGGAGCCGTGCCATGGTAATCCACGAGATTGCTCCGCCGTACGGAGAAGACACCCGTGGATATGCCTCGAAGTATACGATCCAGCAGTCGCGGCGACACAGGCGAGAGGATGTATAAGAGGAGCCGGTTTTCTCGGAGATGAGTCCGGGCAAGACGCCAGGACGGGCACAGCTTCAAGCCAAACACCAACCAACCCAGGCTGCTAACCGGTTGAGGAATACGGCCGTAAAACCCGCTACGTGTTGATCTGTTGATCCGCAAGAGCGGCCCATTGCCTCCTCAATAGAATAGGTAGACTAGTCTGCCAAACGCCAGCTTCACAATGCGCACCAAAGGCACAACCACCACTCCCGATGGGATCACTTGGTACTACGAGCAAGAGGGCTCCGGCCCAGACATAGTCCTGGTACCTGACGGACTAGGCGACTGCCAGATGTTCGACGGGCCAATGTCCACCATCGCAGCAGCCGGCTTCAAAGTCACGACGTTCGACATGCCAGGGATGTCCAGATCGTCCTCCGCGCCACCGGCGACCTTCGAAGAAGTCACGGCGCAAAAGCTAGCCGCCAGCGTCATCAGCATCGTCGACAAGCTAGGGATCGACACCGCGACGTTCTGGGGCTCAAGTTCCGGCGGCTCGACGGTCCTCGCCATAGTCGCCGACCACCCCTCCCGCGTACGCAACGCGCTGGTGCACGAGGTCCCGAACCATCTCAGGAAGCCACTCACCGACCTCATGGGGCTGGACGACGAGGCCATCTCGAAGAAATTAGCGCCGATGATGCTCACGCAGCTATGCGGGGACTCCGAGTCGTGGATCGGTCTCGGCGGCGAGGTCCACGCCCGGCTCTGGAAGAACTACCCGCGCTGGGTCCGCGGGTATCCCCTGACCCTACCGCCCTCCGCGCCGACTGGTACGGAGGACCTGCTCCGGCGCCCGCTTCACTGGACGGTTGGCGCGTCGACGCCGACTTCTGCGTTCTTGGATAATATTGTGATTGCGGCTAAGGCTGGCGTTGCTTTTGGGTGTCTTCCTGGCATGCATTTCCCTTATGTGTCCGATCCCGACGCTTTTGCGCAGCATGTGGTGGATGCTACTCGGAAGCACTTGTAGCTTTCTTCGCGGAGATACAGGGGGATTGGGGCATAGCGTGTTACTGTTCATGGGGGGGGTTGGTGTTCTTTTTGGACAGGAGATCACATGGTTTTCGATTCTAGACTGGCATAGCGATATCAATGGTTTAGCTAGATAAACTTCAAACGGATTGCTGCGCTTCTTCTTGGTACCGACATGACTCCCAGCAGACGGTATGTCTTCCTAGTGCTATGATAAACTTCAATATTTCATTTAGTAAGGTAAAGTAGTGGTAGCAACCTCTGAGCTTGAATACCTTAGTTCAAGGGCCGAAGGTATGTCTAAGTATCAGGTAGGGTATAGGATATTTAACGTTGCGTAAACGACCTGTCGTACATCACCTTCCAATAATCCCCTTGGCCATCGCGTGTTTGGCGAGGTATATGCAATTTCGCTAAAGCGATTCATCAAAGCTATGCAGCGGCGAGTGTTTCGCCCCCGAGATATCACGCCGCGCCAGACTCCCCCTCCCATCCTCCAACCTAATGCTAAAAATGCAGATCATGACCCGGCGTGAATTTATCGTTGCCGCTGGCGCTGATATCGAACTTTCGGGAACTCCAGCGGCAGAGACAATACCGCTATCTGCACCTGCTGCCCCTTCTCCGCGCCCGTTCCCTTCTTGACCTTGCCGCCGATCTCGCGGAAGTACTGCGCGAACTGCTTGTTGTCCAATCCCAAGTCGTATCGGATCTTGCTAGTCTCGAATTCGAAGTTCGTCAGGATCGCCGCCAAGGCGCAGCAGTATGTGTATAGCAAATCACGATGGAATTTGTCTATTAGTTGATTAGACGAGAATTTTCGCCTGATGCTCTGGATTACGGGCTCGGGAGCCGGCTGGAGCAGCTGTCTGAGCTTATCCGGGGGAGGAATCTTCTGTGTTCTCCCCTTAGCCAGCTTTGAGAATTTAATGAGGAAGTCTAGGTAGCGTAAGGCTCTTAACCGGGTGGCTGAGTCTGGACCTTCACCCACGGGGTTTAGTCGCGACGCAACAAATGCGCTCGTTAACATCTTGTTGGTGCCTTTCTTGACAGCGTCTTGCCAGTCCTTAATCGGGATGGCATTCAACAATTCGCTCCCAACAAGTCCTTGGGGAGTGTAGACGCCTTGTATCTCTTCGGCTTCGAAGTTACCGGGGGGAACAGGTTTCGCTGCATCTGCCGCAGCCTGGAGATCATCCTTGGACGCCATGGTATCTGTGACTTTCGCAATGGCTGCCATCATGGCTTGTGATGAAGCGGCAAGAGCCGGGGTCTTTTCTTCGTTGCCTTTGATGGCGTTCTCTGTGATTGCCGCAAGGGCTTTCTTGGCCTTATTGGTGCCAAAGGCTTGCCCAAGGTTGTTGCGGAGGTCCATCATGCTCTGTATTTGTTAGCATCTGGTCAGACGAGTGAATGAGATAACACATACGGTGGGCGCTGTTTTGCTCTGCAGATCTTCTTCCTTGGGCTGCTGTGAACGTACGACGCCCTTGACAGCCATCTTTCTGGCCTCGACGACCGATAGCTTACCGGTCGCTGGGTCAAACACACCGATGTAGTGTTTGAGATGTGATTCTCGACCACCGGGTCCGTCTTCCTTGGCTGTATAATCCATCTTGGCGTGAGAGGTGGAGTGAAGTAGAAGACTAGAGGGTTGTGATGAGGACGAGGATTCCGCACGCTTGCTTCGCTTCTGTATTGGCGCGGATCGCGTGGGCTTTGTGTAGGCTTGAAACTTGACGGAGTTCGGAAGACAGAGTCCAGGATGCGTCGCTAAAATTGTGAGCTGACGATGGACGGAAACTCGGTGCAGGACTGTCTTACCTATTACCGGAGGCGCACTGCTGCCCATCTGTACCGAGGCGACTTTGATTACGTTCAGCTGAGCTGCTTTGGAGGCTGTCTGGACGGCTGCTTTCTTGCTCGGTTGCCCTGCGCCATCCTCCGCTCTCTTCCTCTTTTTTTCTTTGCTGCTCGCCATAGTCGTGGGTGCGGAGAGCGCGTTAAGAAGAAATTAAAACAGGAAGACAATGCGGCCAGTGCGAGGAGTAGAATTGTGTCAGTCGAACTGGTACCGATTGTCGTCGGCGAGGTAAGTGGTTTGCTTATAAGTTATGTATATCGGCGTTGGAGATGTAAACGGGCTAACAGTCGCGAAAAGTTTTGGATCTGCCAAATAAATTTGGAGTTCGGGACTTGTTCTAGAAGGCGGTGAATGTACCCCACCATACATTTATAGCGTGCTATGTACTTCGTACCATCCTTCGTACCAGCGCTTCGTATTGGGACCATATTGGACCGGCCAGATCAAGGTGGAGCCTCAGCAGTCGGTAGTTCAAAAGAGCCTCGACTTGAGCTGAACTCCCTACCATCATTGCTAAAGGGATCCCTTGATACACACTCGGCACCAAGGAGTCCTCCGGTTTTAGACACCTCACTCCCTTGGCCTTGAAGCTACAGAATGGTCCATACTCCATGATCAATCTCGAGATACCCATGCCTGTAGCAAAACGTGACATCATGAGCCACACACATAGCCTACGTCCATAACATAGTGGTAGCTCGTTCAATTTACATTCACTCGAGGGGCACTAAGGCCTGTCACAAATCACGCAGACGTCAACGATGTTCAGGGGACCGACAATTGCCATTCAACTAGCTATGAGACTGTGTCGATGTTGCACCGTATTCCTTCATGCTAAGGCAATTGGGGCCGCAAAGGGTTATCTTTTGCCCCCAAAACTTGTACTGAGTAAACAGCTCCTGTAGTCCACTCGATGATGATTGGCCAACTGTCCTCGAGTGGACCAAGCCTTATCATCGTGCCAAACCCATGGCTTCACTCGATGGTTTCCTTGATGATGTCGTCCTCTGATTGGTGATAGTTGGACTCGGATGGAAATGTCTCGGTAGCAGGCGCTGCGTATGCAAGTGGGTTTGTTGTGTGGTTGTCATGATGCTTGGTGTGCTTCGTCTAAGACGGCTGAGACCGAGCAGATGCGAGTTGTTTACTTGCTGTTAAACCAGGTTGTCAATATCGGGACAGAAATGTAGGCGTATCCGAGTCAAACGTACCTGCGGGCTCTCATCTTTCTTCTCTTGCGCTTGAGGCGGCGAACTCTCTTCTTTCTCCACTTAGCTCTCATCTTGGCGACTGCGAGGAAGTTGAATTAGTACATCGTGTTCCAACGTCTAATACGTGGGGCTCAAGTGATTGATGAAAGACAAAGGCAAGGCGGGGTCATGTCAGGTCTGCGGGATCACGAGCGCGGGAAGCGCAGGCGACGCGAAGACAAACACGGAAGTGAATGATGATGCAGAGGCAATTGACAGAGTGTAGAATGGTTGATTGCAGGATGCGGCGTTGCGATGGCCGCGCGAGGTGGACTTACGTGTTGCTGTCGATGAGGTTCTGTGATGATGTTGGAAAGAGGAAAGGAAATTCAGTAACCAAGCGGGACGAATTGAAGTACCCGGCAGGTTAGGGTTGTGACCGCCCGGCTATTGTTCGGATGTGGCTGAGCTGTGGCTGTGCGCGAGCGGGGAATCCCTGTTTGTCGAGGCACAAGTGGCTCGAAATTACGTAACTACCAAAGAGAAGGCGCGTTCCTGGGAACCTTCCATCCCACTGGCATTACAGCGAGCAGAAATGCTGCGCACGACGTCTGAGATGCAATGAGTCGGCAAGAAGGAAGAACAGAAGCCACGACCGGCAGCAGGTAGCTCCTTCCTGGACTCTGATGGAATTTGCGTGTATGACTGTCTGGGGGGTTCGCCCTCCAGAGCACCCTCCGGACCTCGTCTTCTCATACCTCAGAAGCCATGATGTATACAAATCTCCTCTGATTAATATACCCTCTTCGCGAGCCATACGTTTCTATCTCTCATTCGTACACTTGCGCGAATTTGTGGGCGGATTGTATATTTAGGGAGGCAGAATAAGTCGCCGGCAATCCAGTAATCGAGGGCTATCCTCCCAGTTGTGTTGACCGGACGGTCATATCTACCCTGGAATGCCTCTTATCATCTCGTGAAGCTTCAAGATCATGTCCGACTATTCGCCTATTGCGCAGATATTCTGCCGTTACATTAAAAAGCCGCTGCCAGGCCATTTCAGACCAGGTACGATCTTACAGCTCTGATCATGTATCTAGTGCTCCTGTCGGTTGGTGCCGCGAGCCGACTTTCTCACTTCATTCGCTCATGCCATGGTCTAAACTGACAAATTTCACAAGGCACGGGTTTTACAGATTGTCGAGCGAAACAGCAGGGAAATGGCACCGCAAAGTGCTATGCTTCCATGGACATTTCTCTATATCCTGATCAAGTCATACGTATTGGCAGAGAATTTGAACACAAGTAAGCCTTTATCTTTTGCATTGTGTCCTAGGGTTGAGGTATTAATTCAAGACTTAAAGTGACATTGCTATCCATCATCCTTACATCTCGAGAAGCCACTTCGTGATATATTCCGTTGAGTATGGAGAAGGTATGCAGCCGCTCGTCTACGTGCGCGACTGCAACTCGCTCGCTGGTACCTACGTCGACAGCAAATCCTCACAATCAGTGAAGCTGTCAACCCCTTCAGGTCATGTGCTCAGTCAAGGCGAAATTATCCGGCTCGAGCCATACTGGGAATTCCATGTATACCTGCTGGATGCACCGCCTATGAACCTTACGAATCCATTAGCACCAAGCGAGACAGACGTACGTTTATATGCTACATCGTGGCTTGGTTTTTAGTTAACGAGAATTCAAAGCTTTTTCGTGATAGATTTATCATCAGCGAGAGAATATTGGGGAACGGCGGTCTCGCAAGGGTCCATCTTGCTGTCAACCTGAATACCGGACGGCAAGTTGCCTGTAAGATCCATCGACTTGATCACTTTCGACAGTTCCAACGCCCCTCGAGCACAATTCGGCGCATTCTAGATGAAACTAATATTCTCAGTCGGCTGAATCATGTATGTGCCATGAGACAAGAGAATTACCGTTAACTACAAAACGCTAACCGTAAAAGCCTAACGTCCTCAAGTTTGAGGCCGCATTCCGGTCGCCAACTACTTTATATACCTTCACAGAGTTAGCGACGGGTGGCGACCTATTCTCCATGCGTCTTGCACAGCCCGACGCTTTACTAGAGATGGACACGAAAATTATTATTCGACAGGTAGTGGAAGCCGTCACCTATCTACATGAACAAGGCGTGACTCATCGTGATCTCAAACCAGAAAAGTAAGCAATGTTTCTATATAAAATCAAGATTTAAAATGCATGGAAAAAGACTTGAAGTTAGACGGCGGTACTTCAGTTTGCTCACCCTCGAATGAATTGAGTAGCGATGCTAACATCGGTTGTGAAGCATATTCTTCGCGACAGGGCCCGCGCCTCGAGCCCGGGTTATTGTAGGGGATCTCGGCTTCGCCAAGGTAAATAAATCAAGTCGCATGGCAAGTAGAGTTGGCACTCAAAGATTTATGGCACCGTGAGTGAATAGGACACCACAAGGGTCAACACAATTGCTGAATGCTACTAGGGAGATATATCACAATCAATCCTACGGCGCCAAGGTTGATATTTGGTCAATTGGCATGATTTCATTATTTCTTGTCATAATTGATTGGGATAGTCTCGGCCGCTTTGAGACATTTGATCAGATCACCATTGACAAAGGCCTCAAAGAGGTCTTCGGCGACCCATCCGGCACATGCGAAAACCTGTCCGATGACTTTAAAGACTTCGTTCGGGCTTGTCTGGTTCTAAAGTCATCGAAGCGGATGACCGCAAGGGCTTCCAAAGGTCACAATTGGTTTCGTTCATCAGAGTCTCAACTGATGGCTCAGATCGAAACGTTTGCACGGGAGTGGCAACCGGCTCAAGTGGTTCACAATTCAGTAGAAGACCTAGACTTGCTTGAGGACATGGATACAGAAAACATAACGCTTATAAAAGCTCCGAAAAAGAGGAAGAGGCTGGATGATGAGCTGGACATCGAGAATTCTCGGCCATCGCATTATTTCAGAGAAGGCGACTCAACAATACATGAACACCAACACAAGCCTACTACGGTATCGCCAATCTTTGAATTGACGCAGTTTACTTAAGGGGACGTCGCCATTTTTCGCTTGGAAGTCTAATTTCTCAAGTATCGGCTGTTTGCTTAAAGCTCTCGTGCTATACCATTTAGTGGCCTAGAATTTCTGTCTGAAAAATAGCCTCGTGAGTGATCAATCCGTGCACCTAGCAGATACTGGCAGAGACGAGTCGCCTAGATTGCCTGTAGTCTAGTCTCGATGGAATATTCTCGTTATGAAAACCTTGATAGGGCTATTTTGTTCGTGACACTAAGTCACCAAACAAAGTAACGCCCTTTGGCTGGGATTCCTCAAAACGATCGTCCTTCCAATTATCATGATCTCGCTGATAAGGTTTCTCGATGTCCCGTTACTCTCTTTGCCTTGGTGTTAAGGACAGAGCGCTTCTGTTAGGACTTACAAAGGAAAGCAGTATGGTAACAAATCGAAAGAAAGCCCGTTGATCTAGCTCTAGAGAATAGAAAGCCTTTGTTTCCTCGAGCGAGATGCCTTGCCTTGTTCATTCGCAAAGAGACAACGGCACAAAGTCGAACAAAGGCTCTTGGCTTCTTTGTCTCCCGTCACCTACCTAGGCATGTATATAAGGGTAAGAATACGTAGCTGCGTAGGCTTCAGGAAGTCACCTAAATACTAACATATCAAAAACCAGTTTGAAATCATTGACTTACCAGAATGGCATCGCAACGTAACTCAGAGGCGGCAAAAGAAAGCATCGCTGAGACTGTCGAGACCTCACAACTGACCGCAAAGAGCAAACCTGTCCAGAGCCAGCTCCAGCCCGTTGAGGAAGGACTCAACAGGAAGACCACGCGCACCAAGTCGGAGAAAGGGGTAGCCGACCCCCCAGCAAAGGGCGAGGAGGCGGTAGCCAGCAAGAAGGAGCTCAGCGCAGAGGATCGCGATCGGCCTCGCGATCTAATCACGGGCCGGAGGCTGGCCGATCACGAGACCACGTGCATACGATGCATGGAGAAAGGGCTGACCTGCACGCTCAGGTTCCACGCGACGCAGTTCGAGCGCCAGTGCGCGGCCTGCCGGCGGTCCGGGGCGCGGTTCTGCGTGCGGTACCGCCCCATCGGCATCGACGGGAACCCGCTCCCTTACTACTGGGGGCTGCCGTGGCGGGACCCTAACTACGTGGCGCTCTCGGCGGAGGGGAGCACCGACACGATCACGGCGGAGGAGCTCGAGCGCATGCTGCGGGAGTTCTTCGTGGGCGGGTTTGGGTATTTCGCCGGCTCGGGGGAGCTTCTCTCGGAGAGCGAGGCCGCGGGGCTTGCGTTGCCGCCTCTCGATTCCGACTTGGAACCCCCTGAGGAAGGGGAACCGCCGCGCCGTGGGGCTTCCTGGCGGGATGTGCTTCCTTTGCCCGGTCGGAAGTGGAGGGTCTGGTCTGATGCACGGCCTCCGGCTTTTGAGGCGGCGAAAGAGCCGGCGAAAGGGGCTGATGATGACGTTCTTGGGGAGACTTATTAAACTCTTTTATTTTTCATTTGCTATCTCTTAGATAGATAGAGTCTTTGGATATTTGAAATATTCATATATTTACTATCCGTATGATGACAGATGCTGGCTGTTCTGTCTTTTGGGCTTGCGTGCTTCGTCTTGTGCTTGTGAAAGGAATTTTCTGTTTTGCTATGTGATTTGTATGTCACTGGGATACATGCATTCTGTGATAATGTCGCCGGGCCCGAAATGGCTCGAGTCGAAGTCATCGTCACTGGGTTCAGCGGACGCGTTGGCTACCGGTCGACGATGCCCATTTCGAAATTGACCACCAGTCTAGGCAAGGGACGCCCGTAGCTACAATGATACGAGAGGATCGAGACAATCAGTCGTATCCGGCGCCTAGATAGACGCTGCGCGGCTTTTAAGGAGAGTAGGTTCTTCTGACGTCCGTTTATATGGCGGTATTGTTATAGTTATAGCGCAGCACAAATGGCGGCTGCTACGGTTGATGTTTTTACCCATCCGTTGACGTTTATCTATTTTCCGATGTCCTGAGTACGGTCCGTATTGATGGATGGAAAAACTCGTGTTGGTGTTGGTGAGGCCGGAGCAAGGAGAAAAACTTGTCAGTTGATGCGGTTAATACTGAGGAACATTGACCACATTGCCGCGTTTCTCGGCCAGACAAAGGGTCCGGCTATCGGGCCTATCTGAGCACATCGACAGGGGGCTACAAGTGAACAACACGCTTGAATGGCCGGGACATACGATAGGCCGGTCTATAAGTTAACTATTCCCTTGGGACTCCACCTTCGATCACATCGTTTTCAATCCATCGTCTCACCTCGACCTTACTTTTTCTTCATCCGACTTCATTGTTTCAGTCTATTCTTACATGGCGCATTTTTCCCGCATTGATTCCTTCTCTGCATCTGATATCTACATGTGATTAAACACAGCGGAAGCAATGTTCTGTCATGCCGGGGATTTCAGACGAAGAGATCGATGACCGTGCCGCATATCCTCATACTTGACAATTCCACGGACACGCTTCGCAGGGTGGTTTTGTCAACGGTATCGCCACAGCCTGCAAAGATCTTCGCTACCTCAAAGAGCGCCGGAACTCATTCTAGTTATGGCGCGCGATGACAACATGATTAAATGTGTTTGACCTGGATGCAATCAGGTGTTCACCCGAGAGGATAATATGCGCCGCATGAACACACGCAATCACGAAATTTCTCATCTCAGGTCGCGATGATTTATCTATGAGATTCTGGCTTGGCACGATGAGAACATGTCAAAGGAATTGGTCACGGATAGAAGTTGTTAAGATCTATTGAGATAGAGGTTCCCGCGGTTGTGTCTCGGTACCGCGGCTCATGCTATCCTCATACGAAATACCTTATTGCATCCAGGCCTGGCGTACATAGATGTCACTATATCACGAGTCTAGCCTATCTCTGAGGCAGTTGGAGATATCTTATTCTCTCTCTCTTCTACATACGGTATCCCCTTCAATAAGATGCAACAGGAAGGGTGAAAGGGTGCGATAATTCAGAGTGAATAAATACAATCATTGTCTCTCACGAGGTAATCTCGCCTAATCATAGTATCTCAGGTAGTATCTATCTAATCTCCCAAAAGAAAAGAAGCCGTGGTTCTAAGTAGATAGTATCATCGCCGCACCACCCCCACCGGCAAAGCCCCCCATTTCTCAAGAAACCGCGCCCGCTCAACCTCAAGACGAGCCCTCAAGCAGACATTCCCCTTCTCATCCAAGACCCTGACATTCAGCGCCTCGAGCTTCCGCCGACGCTCCCGCAGGAGCGACTCGACAAAGAACTCCTCGCAGCTCGCGCAGCTGTCCGCCGCCGGGTCGAACGGCCTCAGACAGACCAGACACGTCGGGTTCTCCGAACACTTAGGGCACGTGTGCACATCCGGGGCCCGGCGTCCCGTGCGCGGCAGGCAGTAGTCCAATATCCAGCTGAACCTGTGGCGACACGGGTAAACCCACGTCCCGGCCAGGAGATCGGCCATACCGGCCGTCATTCGCGAAGCCGTGATCATGACAGAGTCGTCCTCGGTTGAACTGGTCATCTCGATATCTGGAATTGCGTCTGATCTATATGTCTGTTTTATTTTTTTTCGAGTTTCGTGTTTCGAATGAACAGTCAGGGGCAAGCAACAATGATTCCCACGAGCCGCTGTGCTTCTTTTATAAGCGTCCGACGGGAAAAACTCCACCTTACCACCTGAAAGAAAGCCGTGAAAAAGACGCCTTTGTCTGTTCATGGCACAATGAGCTATCTTCTTGCCGGCCGGTATCCTGACTGAATGCCACTAAAGAACGGTGGACTGAAGGGATTATACGATATCGGTGGGTTGAAACGCACTTAACGCGGTCTATGATGGCAAATGAGACCTCGATTCGTAATAACTAGAAAGATGCCTCATTGTCTATTTGTGATGAGAATCCGAGATATACATGACATGAACACGGCCGTGATATGTCGGATGTCTTCAAGTATCCCCAGTCTGCGATATAGGATATCCAAAAAAAAAGGGACAAACCCACCTCTATCATCAATCGGCTTGTCGTGAACGCGGAGATTCTATGACCATTCCTAGTTTCCCTAGTCGGTGTCGACGCCATCGTCTACTCGTCAGCATAATTCCTCGCTGCGTCCCCAGTCTGTCCGTTACATCGTACTGGGCTCCGCCGAACAGTGGGATCACGAAGCTATGGCTTGCTCCTTGCCTCGTATCAAGTCTTTCTATTGCCCATCTATGTGTGGTCCGCAAAATACAACATGTATGTCCATCCCGCCAAATGAATATACAACATGTATGACAGTCATCATGAGGCACCCTTGGACACCCAAACGTCCGATGTTGACATCGTTCCCACGGCCCGTTTCCCTTATAACCGTAGATACACCCACCCTCCCCGGCTGAGACGCATTCGTCGTCGTTCTTATTAGCTAGGACTATGTTAGGGTTGTCTTGTGCACTTCTGATAAACGTGGAAAGGACAGCGAATAGAGCCTGCCATGGCTGGAGTAGTAGATGTCCCAGCTTTGCATGCTGCCATGTCGCGTATTTGTGCACACACGTGCATCTTGATCACTCTAATAATCCGAAAAGCGGCCTACCAGCACGGTGGTGGTCTAGAGTCGAGACAGCGGTGAGAGCAGAGCTCCAACAGAAACACCGCCTCGATACCAACATCCAAGAGGCTACCGGGGAAACCGAAGGTTCATCTCGATTCGCCGGAGTAGCAACGGTGTCTCAAACTTGGTCAAAACCCTCCATCCATCCGCCTGAATAACATGCTGTCGTGATCAGAATGACCTGAGCAGCGGGCTCAAGCACCCCTCGGAGTTGCAGGTGTCTGAGTTTCCTACAATAATCCCCAACAAGATGTAGGTAGCCCAAAATTGAGCTTGCTACCGCGAAAAAAGATTAGCAGCATAAGCGGCATCTTTTCCCTCCACAGTCTGAGTGTACCGTGTCAAATTGTAGGTATTCGCTTCGGTAGCCGTTCACCAAGTGATTATCATGATGATTTGACCGGACACAGCTGTGGCCCAGTGAAATTTTCACGGACTTTTATTGACATTTTCCGGAGGGCTTCGCTGTTGTTTTCTCTATTGACATTGTCTTCGTGATTTTCATGTGGAAAAAGGCGCCGCCCGATCCAATGGCTCGGCGAATCTCCTCTAATTTAAACGCGGCAGGCCGTAGATCTAGAACCGTGAACAGTTAGCGAATCGTTGACAGATTGTTATCATGCTTTTACAGTATCATACCCGTCCACGGCGGTCTCGCGAGCCAAACCACCGGCATTGCCAAAGGTTCATCGGTGTATTAGTCACAGCCACCATTCAGATTCCGACCCTTTTGCGAGAGGCGTCCCCCGGCATGGTAGCTTCGTAGCCTGGAGTCTGAGTCCACCACGCCCGTAGAGGAATTAATGACGCCTTGAAAAGAACCGACCGATACCGACGACGACTGTCCCGGCCTGCGAATAACAGATTCTTCATGACACTTAATGCCACGGCAAATAAATCTGATAGGAACCATCCTATCAACCCCGGACCAGATTTCTGGATAGTGAGAATGGTTGCGAGAATATACGAGTCTGAATGAAACGAGGAGAGAAAGAATGTTTGGCATAACAACGTCAGAGTTGGTCGGTTCGGTCGATCAAACCTATGAATCGGCTGACCGCTGAGGAATTTCTCAACCGACTGGGTGATGTGTAGCTCTAGATGATGTAGATGGTGGGTGTTGTGGTGCCACCCTGACTGTATTTATACACACGAGACCACCTTCGACGAGCGACTGCCAATCTGGAGACATGGCGTATAACCTAGAGAAGGTATAAGTCACCATTCCTACAGCAGAAGGAACAACGCGTTAAGTTCTCTGATTCACATGAGTACCTTATATATTGATGGGAGCAGCGATGGGGAAAAGATGAAGGGGCAGCAAAGGGGCAACCTCCTGAATCGTCATATTAATCACCTGGCAACTACCCAGGCAGTCAGCCTAGATACGTCTTAGAAGGTAGGCAAGCGCGTGTGTGCTTCTGCCTACCACCGGCACGACACGGGATCTTGGGTATATTAAGTACAATTTATATGCAATCCCGTATAGTACATCGAAACCCCAAAACCCACCTCCATGCGAGCACCATTGAAAGAATCCAACGCCAGGGCCCGGTTCCCATAAACCGAGTTGATGCGACTCCCTTTCGACGCCGTTACCGACATCACATTCCTTTGCTAATCTGACGTGAGCCGGATACCCGTGGGCCGCGGCTATCGCTAAGAGACGCTTACTCCAATCTAGCTTCATGTCCTGTTACCGATACAGGTGTCGCGTCTTTAGATCGGTGGTCGAGTTCGTATCGTCCATCGACGACCGGTAGCTCCCCGTGCCATGTGCTCTGCGTGGGGTACTGTGCTGAGTATTGCGACGGGTCTTGTGATGAGCCTTGCAGCGGGCTGCGAGGGTCTGCCGCCATTTCCGGGTGTGTCATCACTGATGTCTGGTACTGCGACACACAGGCAGCGGCTTTCCTCCGCCGGTATATAAACCATATCAAGAGCGCGAGTATGATGACGCCTGCTGCTGACCCAATTCCGATCCCGGCAGCCGCCCCTGCTGAGATCCCAGAGTTCGCTTTAGACGATGGCGTGAGCCCCGTCGAGTCTGTCCCGGATGATGGCATACTTGTCATCGTTGGTCCCGCTGGGGAGCTAGGAGGCTGTCATTTCGGTTTTAGTTGCCGGTTCATCGCGACCCCTCAAAGAACAGGAAGGAGATTGGCACTCACCGGCGATGTGTACATTACGGCCAGAGCGAATAAATGGACATCTGTGGTGACCTTTATGCTCTGCACAGTGATCTGGTTCTCGTTTAAAAGCGTTTTTGTCACCTGTATGCTCCCGCCACTGGCAAACTGCGATTCGCAACGGAACATAGAACCGTGAGCGCCGGGGCCCCAGTTCTCATCCACGCAGCTGAAGCTGTAGATCCAGGGACAACATGTCACCGCTCCGCCGCCCTTTGTCGGGCACGCTGGGGAATAGTAAGACGGACAGGCGGTCCCGGCATATGTGACATCGGCGTCCCAACTTTCAGGCAGACATTGCGTTGTTTGTGACGGACCCCCGATGACGGTCCGGGCATCGAACCCTACGCCATTGCCTCCGTCGTCGTAGTCCCATATCCAATAATCGGTGTTCCGGAGACATGAAGCTGTGGCCTCCGGCGTCCAATTAGGAGGCAGAGTCGGCGCCGGCGTTGTAGACGGAGTCGTCATGATATTATAGGTATCGTGGTTATCGTCTTCCGCGAAACGGACCCTACGAAGTCTTGGCACCAGCAGTATCTAGCAGGTTGGGCTAAACATACAAGTAACAACCTTCCTTGACGTCTGGACCGCGCTGTGTAGGTACTAGAGTGAGATTTAACTCGAAGCAGGCGCGTGGGGAGATTCTTCTAAGTATGGCAACGCGGAGGGCGCCGTGCCAGATACCTGGAAGGCGGCTGAACGAGGTGCGTGTGGGCCGTCTGTCCGGATCACGTCCCCTTCCAAGACGTTTGAAACGCGTAGGATCGGCGGTGCGCTGCAGCTAGAGAAGTCCTAGATCATGCTGGATACACCGCTGTAATATTACCTACATCCTGCGCACGCCGCATTGGGATATGATCCGTGGGACGGGCACGACCGCATGCGAGCCTGCCCCAGGCCCTTTTCTTGGCTGCGGCGCAGTCTTAATTTAACGGCGAATGAAATCTTTTGGAGCAGCGCCCTTTCCACCGGGCACACGCCAACCATCTATTCTGTGGTGATGGACCCCCAAGACTCCCCTTGGGACTCGATGCGGACTGACGACTTGGCTGGCTCAGTGATTGGGCTCATACATAACTTGTCTATTACGTACTTAGTGTATATAGCCACTGCGACAATTGAGTGGGTTACATGGAGTTGCGCCGGGCTCTATAATTATAGGTGATGATATCAAGGGCGTTTCCGCAACTGACAACTGGGTTGCTTCCGGGCTGCTCATCCGAACAGCGTCGCCAGCCCTACCCAAGCGGCGCCGGACGTGCAACAGCATCTTCCTTCTACAATGTATTCCGTGTACAGTAAGTAGAGATACCTGGGCATTATTCGACCGGGTGTGTTCATCTCGGACTCTGTGCTCTGTACGTACTGCGCTGCTCGTCTACCTCATCGGTCTCGACCGGGTTCTAACGCGTTCCTAAACCCTGCTCGACCGACCAGAGCCGCCGACCCAGCAGAGTTGACAGTATTATAGGTTTGTTAACGTGTTCGACTAACACCACCTCGCTTCCTCGACATGCCTATATACCCATAAGCTATCCGTTACCTTCAGACAAACATCGCCCGTCAACGTACCGCGCAGGTAGCGGTATAATTACCACGTATTATCTACACCACCTACACTACCTACCTACCTAGGTAGGGTAAGTTCCGGTGCATCGAGTCGCTAATTTGCAAAAGTCAAGTAGTCAACAACCCCATACCGAGTAGATAGATAGATATCCAACCTAATTAACCACCTATGAAAATTTGCCGTGTGGAAAGGATGGGGCACGTGGTATCGCCCTACCCATTCCGTCCGAAAGAACCCAGGAGGTAAGATGGTAGGCACCACGTATACCTACTCAGTAGTAGCCACGCAGGTACAGTAATAAGACGTTAGGTGGTATTCCACGCCGCCCGGTGCAAGGATGGACAATCCCATTTTTTGCTTCTTGGAATTACATACTTAGTACTTAGTATGGTGATGGCACGGCACAATCCGTTTCACGCCGCACTACCTATGTACGAAGTAGGTATGTATGAATCCCATGGACCCGGAGAATAGGCTATCTCGCGATGAGCATGGATACGTATCCATGCAAATAGGTATGAGGAATATACCTATGCTAGCGGGATCGTCTTTCTTTGTTACTAGTAAATGTTATTCCACCCTCGCTAGGCGTGAATAACACCCAAATGAACAGCGGAGCCAAATGCCTGTTTCTTCTGTTGGAGGGCAACCCTCGAGGGATCACGTAGGTATATCTTGTCTTTGGGGTACATACTTCGTATATTGTATACCATTCTATAGATTACTATTCTATTTCTATTGTGGTCGCTCTCTTTTTCAGTTACCAGATCAACTATCATTGATCCCCGACACCGTGATATCTATGTTATTACAACCTCCTGCCTCCTGCTCTTTTTTGGCGACCTAACGGCGCGTCCTCTTTTTGATTATAGTATGTCTTCAATGACGTGCTCACCAGCAGTCGATATCGAGAACCGACTATCCGTCCGTCCCGTCTAACCTCTGCTTCGCCTCTTCTGGCCGTGGAATCATATGCGGATTGTATTAGATCGGGAGCACGGAGCGTTGTTTCGGATCGATTTGAAAAACGGCCTCGATCCATCGCACGACAGCCAACTTTTCGTCCCCTCCAATTCCGAACGCGGACGAACGGCGGGAAAGGGGCGCTGGAATCGGTCCGTGTGCGCCCACGTTCCGTAGGAAAACCCTCATCCTAGTTCCCCGGAATCCAAGGCAGACCGAGTAGCGTGCGCCACGTTATTCTTTGTACGGAAGATGGATTTGAATTAAATGGGAACCGCAGACCGCTACAAGACCGCTATAAGTAGCCGTAACAGTGGCCTTATAGTGGCTCACGGTTCGCATTTAAATTCAAATCCGTCTTCCGGTAGGTAGCTCATCAATGCTCTCAGTTGTTGGAACCCGGCCTCATCTCGCTCAGTCTCCGGCCGTAACGTGAACCCCATTGTCGACCAGTGCCTCGCGTAGATGGGCGACACAGCCTGCAACGAGGTGTTGCCATGTTGCCATGCTGGTGCCTAGCCATGCGTCGCAAACCAATAATGTTGGGTAGCTCGACAAGGCCATCATCGAAGTACGTTATTTTGCACATTTGTCGCTCGTTTTTGGTTACCACAACCGTGACGATGTTCTTTGCCCCCCACCAATTGGCCGGGGATGATTATTCCCTGAAAATCGTACTCAGCCCGATTTCCCGCAGTCCAGCAGATGGTCATATCTTTCTGAACCCAGATAGAATCGTCTATTTGTGCTGGGCGGCGAACTGGATTTCGTCTTTCCTATTCCATGAATTGGAGTGGACATGCGAACCATGCCAGTATGCTTGGTGGAGGAGTGGAACGAGGGGCGAAGAAACACGAGCCCTCAGTACGGAAGACCGATTTGAATTAAATGGGAACCGTAGGCCGCTATAAGTCCGCTACAAGTAGTCGTAATAGTGGACTTGTAGTGGCTCACGGTTCCCATTTAATTCAAATCCGTCTTCCGTAGGGACTGGAAGTCTGGATACAGGCCACGTGAACAAGACAGAATTCTGAAACAAGACAGCTCTCTGCGTCGTCGTTATGCTCCAGTCGACAGTCAACAGTCGATATCGTCGCGCGGCATCCCCAGCAGCTGAGTCGCAAACGTAAGTATCATGGCTGTCATAATCGGAACGTTGGTTCGTGGTGTCCAAACTAGGCCTTAACGCGACCACCGAAGGCCGCGTGAATTGGTTTCCGGATCGCCGATCGAGTCCGGTATCCGTGATTGTTATTATCCGGCTCTTTTCTTGGTAGCATTTCTGCGGTGAGCGACCCGCGCAATAGCCTACTGCTTCCTGCGCATCGCATTGTAGAATTGAGCGCGCTTGGTCATTGCACAGCTCTATTTCGAATTTTTGATGCCACCTGGGCGTAGTGAAGAGGGCGTCCCGGCCCAGTAATGTGTGATGAATCCCGCACAGGTCACTCACGTAGGTATTAGCTGACCTGGCACAAAGTCCGTCTTCACAGCTGTCCGGAACGCCGTGCGTAAAATTGAGACACCGACGCCAGGTCCCATTATCGACGTAACGCCGTGATCAACCCGTGAGTATAACCGGTCTCCTGCCGTCCTCCCGTATCCGTGCATCGCCGGGGAAATTCCGATCAATTTAATTCATGTGACGACGTCGTGCCATCAAGCTCAAAACATCTTCGTTCAGCCGATAGCTCCTTGGGCGTGGCGCTCACCGGAGCGTGAACCATATGTGGCGGCAAGTTGTGAGACTCTACCATCGGTGTGTATGCCGCCAGTGTTCCTACCGATAGCTCGGACCGTCCAGCGGTAGCGGCAGCGGCTCTCCGGCGCCGGTACATGTACAACAGGAAAAGTCCGAGAAGGAGCACGGCCGATGCCGATCCAACCGCGATCCCAACAATGGCGCCTGACGTGAGCCCAGACGACTTCCCACTGGTAGGCGGCGGCGGCGGCGGCGGCGCGCCCGTTGGAGTCGAGACAGGTAAGGAATTAGAAGCCTGTCGTTTCTAATTAGCGTCGGTTCATCCCGTCTCATGAGAACGGGAATTAATTCTTACCGGTGTCGTGAACATCACTGCCAGCGCGTACAGATGATTAGTAGTCTGCCTCGTCCTAGTCTCCACGTCCGACCCGCCATTCTTGAAACTCGTCCTCGTCATCTTCACTACATCCTGGCTGGTATACCGCGACGAGCAGCGGAACATGGCGCCGTTGTTATTGGGATCCCAGTTCTCCTCCACACAGGTGAAGTCGTAGATCCACGGACAACACGTCACCACGCCGTCAGGTTTGCCGCATGCCGTGGTATAGTACGATGGACAGGCCGTTGCGGCATATGCGACCGTCGAACCCCAACCTTCTGGGAGACATTTCGTCGTCTGTGACGGACCACCGAGGACGGACCGTTCATCCGACTCGGAGCCGTAGTCCCATATCCAATAGTTAGTGCTCACGAGACACGAAGCCGAGGACGGCGGCGCCCAGTTCGGCGGTATAGTCGGCGCCGGCGTGGTGGACGGAGTGGTCATAGTGGAAAGAGGTCGTTGTCAATCGTCGTCAGACTAGCATATTGAATCCCCGGTAGTAGGCCGTGCCACGCAAAGTGAGGGATACCTAGCTCGAGCGGTGCGCAGGGAGATGGAATATATAAGCGCAGTCAGCCTGTCGCCCTCCATCTCAGTCAACCGGGCGAGCATGGCTTCGGAAGGCGTCGAAGCGAAACACGTGAAACACGTGGGATCGACAATAGACACGCTTAGAGAGCAGCTAAACAAGTGCCGTCCTATTTGTTCTGCCTGGCAGCTCAGCATCGCCACAATAGCATGTCGTGTAGGTACGCCGTATTGTTCTGTTCACGAGGTAGCATCGGCAGTGGTAGTCGCAAGGCGAAGGCAGACAAAGTCCGCACTTTTAGTTGACCAAAGTACAGTGCTAGACGCACCGGGTACGTGCAGCTCTATAATTATAGTGATTCTGGCGGGTCATTCCGCTAGGTAGGTACCTATAATTATAGCCACGCCAGTGTTTCTCGGCGACTATTCTGAATTACTAATTATGTTGGTGTATTTGTAATCGTACGACTTAGTCATGACTCATGACTAAGAGGCCACGTACGATATTCGGATATAAGAGGGAGGTCTCGTACGTAGA